>VSMD01061502.1:0-24070 GCA_008750895.1 Mirza zaza | reverse complement strand
TTTTGAGACAGAGTCTCACTTTGTTGCCCAGGCTAGAGTGAGTGCCGTGGCGTCAGCCTGGCTCACAGCAACCTCAAACTCCTGGGCTCAAGCAATCCTCCTGCCTCAGCCTCCCGAGTAGCTGGGACTACAGGCATGCGCCACCATGCCCGGCTAATTTTTTCTATATATATTAGTTGGCCAATTAATTTCTTTCTATTTATAGTAGAGGCGAGGTCTTGCTCTTGCTCAGGCTGGTTTCGAACTCCTGACCTTGAGCAATCCGCCCGCCTCGGCCTCCCAGAGAGCTAGGATTACAGGCGTGAGCCACCGCGCCCGGCCTCAAAAAAGTTTTAAAGCAACTTTTGTGACACCATGGGTAAGAAAAAATTACTGCTATTTTCAAATGTGAGTTCCATCCTTGAACCAATGCAGCGTACACAACTGGAAATACCAATAAAGTATTTGGGAAGGATGTGGCTAACGAATGCACAAAATGTCCATGATTTGAGGAAGTGCCACTGTGGTGACTTTAATCTTGAAAATGAGCCATGTGGGTGACCTGAGACCAAGGTGGATAATGATGAGCAGAAAGCTGTAATGGAAATGAACCCATCTCAACCAATGCATGAATTAGCAGCAAAGTTTGACGTTATTATTCCAAAAATATTGGACCATTTGAAACAAATCAGCAAGGTAAAGAAGCTGGTTACAAGGGCTCTGCATAAATTAAACAATTCTTAGAAGAGAAACTATCTCAAAGCTAACTCTTGTTTGTTGTCACAACATAAAGGTGAACATTTCTACACCATATTGTTACGTATGACAATGTACAAAAAATGGATTCTTTTTGACAATTTCAAGTGTTCAGCACAATGGCTGGATAAAGTCAAAGTGATGAAACACAGTCTAAAACCAAATATTCATCAAAAAAAGCTAGAGTTATCTGTTTGGTGGTCCAGCACTGGTATTATCCACTACAGCGTGAAGAAACCTGGTCAATCAATTACAGCAGATGTCTACTGCAACTGGACGAAATGATGAGGATGAGCAGTCTCTGATCATCAAGATGATGCAGCTGAGACTGGTCAAAAGAGACAGGCTGACTCTTACAAGACAACGCTCAACCACATGTCACATAAACAAGGTTGCTCAAACTACAGAAGCTGGACTTGGAAACACTCTTGTCATCTACCGTATTCACCAGACCTTAAACCAACTGACTACCACTTCTACCGGGCTGGGGACCACTTCTTGCAAAGAAAAATATTCAATTCTCAACAAGCTGTGGAAAATGCCTTTTGTGATTTCATTGCCACTCACTCTCCAGGCTTCTTTGGTGCTAGCATAAATAAGCTACCATTAAGATGGCAAAATGTGTCAACAGTTTAGGCACAGACTTTGATTAATTGTACTGCTTCTTGTTTAAGATATAATAAACTACACTTTAGATTCAAAATTGAACATTTCATATTTAATGACTTAGTATTTTTTTAGTTAAATACAAAAGGTCTCAAATATATTATTTTTTGTATAGCCAGAGCAGTCTCTGATCAAAGAAAATAAAAAAATATACAAATAATATACAAATAAACAAATCAATAATTTTTGGTGAATGATTATAGTTAGAGAATAGACTAAAAAAGCCCCTTCTCATAACCTAACACTAATCTCCTAAATAATTCTCATGGGAAATCTGTTAAAATATAAACATAAGAGGTATTTAACTGAGCGTTCACCCAGCTTTATTTTCATTTCACCAAATACTTCACATATTAATGCCCTAACCCAAATTTACAAAGAAAGAGGTAGTTTAACGACGAGAATCCAAAGTCTTGTATTTCATTAGGAAGCATATTTTTTCCTGTACCATAATTTTACCATAGTTAATACATATAAAGTAACACAGTAAATTAATTATCACAATAAACAGTACCATGAACCTACTACCCAAGCACACAATTATTGTGCTAAGTAAAATCCTACATCATTCTGTTTCAAATCGTGTGGTATACAAAGCACAATTTTGTTTTACAAAATGTAAATAATACAGTGTTGACTTCCTACTGTTAAAACAATTTTGCTGAGCCAAATCCCAATAGAGAAACATTTGCTGTTTCCTAATTTACTACATTAGTCACAGACCGATATGAATCATATTAACTATAACAGGCCAGCATTAGTTATAGAAACCTGTCCACAACTCATTCAGAAATATTACCATTATAGTTATATTTTCCTTATCACTTTTTAAATTATAAAAGGATTTAAATTTTTTTGCTAGTGAGTATACAATTCACTTGAATGAGATTAAATAATAGGATACTTCCAGACACTGTAAATGAATTTTATTGTTCATGGTACTCTTAAGACCAGCCCTTATAGTCTCTAATTCTTTCTGCAGCAGTCTATTCTAACCTTTCCATTCTGCAGAAACCACATGTTCACTAATGAATTATGAGCATCTAGCCCCACAAAGTCTGAGGCTGCTAGATATTTCTGTCCTCTTTGTTTCAAATCCCACTAAATTAAAAATGGCTAAATTTGCAACTTGTTCCTTAACCATTAACACACTATGGTATCATCTACAAAACTTTTAAAAAATTTTCTTAAAGTGTACAATATGTAAAAACATGTCCCTCGGCTGGGCGCAGTGGCTCACACCTGTAATCCTAGCTCTCTGGGAGGCCGAGGTGGGCGGATCATTTGAGCTCAGGAGTTCGAGACCAGCCTGAGCAAGAGCGAGACCCCGAATCTACTATAAATAGAAAGAAATTAATTGGCCAACTAATATATATAGAAAAAATAAGCCGGGCATGGTGGCACATGCCTGTAGTCCCAGCTACTTGGGAGGCTGAGGCAGCAGGATTGCTTGAGCCCAGGAGTTTGAGGTTGCTGTGAGCTAGGCTGACGCCATGGCACTCACTCTAGCCTGGGCAATAAAGTGAGACTCTGTCTCAAAAAAACAAAACAAAACAAAAAAAACATGTCCCTCATTTAGCAAAGCACACAAACCTCACAAAATCCAATAAGAAGGCTTTGCCAATCCTTTTCAATTCCATGACCACAGGGAAACAAAAGTCCCTGAGATTGAACCAATAACAAAAAAAGTAAAAGAAACTAAAACCTAGCATTCATTAGCCTTAGGTTTTTCCCCACCTAAGCTGGGCACTATCTTGTGGTACAAAATCAACAAAAAGCAATGGAGATGTGACTTGGCCTAGTAATTTCATCATCCATCTTAGAAAAAGGGAGAAAGTGAATTTCAACCTAAGAATTACTATAGATACTCTCAAATTGCTATTTATTTTCTCAATGTTTTTTTTTAATTTTAAATATTTTTTTAGATGGGGTGTTGCTCTGTTCCCCACGCTGGAATTCAGAGTGGCATGATCACAGCTCCTTGCAGCCTCCTGGCCTCAAGTGATCATTCTGTCTCAGACTCCCAAAGTGCTAGATTATAGGCATGAGCCACCAAGCCTGGCCTAGATTGACACTTCAAAGAAACTGGAGAGAACAATAGGGTTTACATAGAGTCCTATGTAAACTCAAAAAATCAAAAAACAATGTAAGAAATTCTAGGAATATTCTGCTGATAATTACATATAAAATGTTTTTAGCTTAATGTGAAAATAAGCCTTTTATATAGTAACACTTGCATCTGACAAGCTGGCACGTGTATAAAACTGCTTTATTAATTTCACCCCTCTTCAAGATTAAACAAAAACAGGTATAACAGCAAAAATGTCATCTGTCCAGTAACACAGAATGCCTTTGCTAAATAATACATTACAGAGAGTATCTAGCCATTCCTTTTCTTTTACAGACGAAATAACTCACAGCAAACCAGCAAAGGTATATAGCTTTTTAAAGTCCTATGGCTACGCAGGGTAGAAACAAAGGTAGGACTTATGTCTCCAAACTCCTCAAATCCAACAAATGATATACTGCCTAAAAAGACCAAAAAGGCTGAAAATAACAAGATGGAAAAAGATATTCCATGTAATCAGTATCCAAAGGACAGCTGAAGTAAGTACTATGCTAGTATCAGATAAAATACATTTTAAGACAAAAAATGCTGTAAGAAAAAAAGGACATTATACAAAGATAAAAAGCTGAGAGGGAAATTTATATAACTGTGAACACCTACATTAATAAAGAAGAATGCAAATAACCTATATTCTACCTTAAGGAAGTAGAAAAAACACAGCAAATTTAATCCAAAGCAAACAGAAGGAAGGAAGCAATAAAAGACTAGAGATAATCTGGAGATTAATAAATTAGAGAATAGAAAAACAAGAGTGTCAGCGAAACCAAAAGCTGGTTCTTTGACAAGATAAACAAAATTGACAAGTCATTATCTACAGTGATTTTTAAAACAATGAAAATCAAGTATATCAAATTATTAAAATTAGGAATGAAAATGGGGATATTACAATGGACAATTGTAAGAAAACACTGTGAACTTTAATAAAACAGCTTTCCTGAGATATTCACATAACACACAAGGTACCCGTTTAAAGAGTACAAGTCAATGAACTTATTATATTCACAGATATGTGTAACCATCACCATGGTAAATTTTAAAACATTTTCATTATTTCAAAGAAGTAACCTTTTAGCTTATCATCCCCTAACCTTCTTCCCTTATAGCCTCAAGCAGCCATTAATCTCACATTCTATCTCTATAATAATTTTTTTAGGGCATTTCATGTAAATATAATCATATAATATGTTGACTCTTTTCACTGCCTTATCATTTACCATAATGTTTTCAAGATTCATAGATGATGTGGCATATGTCAACACTTCATTCCTTTTTATATCCAAGTAATACTGCTTTGTATGGATATACCGCATTTGGTTATCCACTCATTAGCAGATGGACATTTGAGAACTGTCTTTTTTGTTATTATGATTTTTTTGCCAACAAATTAGATAATCTACATGAAACAGACAAATTCATAGAAAGACACAAATTACAAAAACTGACTCATTAAGAAATAAAAAAATCTTAATAGACTTACCAAAAGCACAGTGAGTCAGTAATCAGAAAAGAAAAGTCCAGAACTTGATGGTTCACAGGTGAGTATTACAAAACATTTAAAGAAGAATTAACCCCAATGCTTCTCTAACTCTTCTAAAAAATAGAACAACTCCTAACTCATTCTTTGAGGTCAGTATTTTCACAAGAAGTCTATCATAAGAAAAGAAAACTACAAATAGTATCTGTTATGAATATAGATGCAAAAATCCTCAACAAAACACTAGCAAATCAAATCCAACACCATGTGAAATGGATTATTCACATTGATCAAGTGGGATTTATCCCAAAAACACAAGGGTAGTTCAATGTTTAAGAATTAATTATAGAATAAAGTAAGATGCTAGAATAGACTTCAGATGATGATGATGATGTGTCAACATAGGTTCACTGGCTATAGCAAATGCACTCTGGCATGGGATATTGATAATGAAGGAGATCACATGTGTCAGGTCAGGTGGTATGAGAACTCTATACATTCTACTTAATTTTGCTATGAACATAAAACTGCTCTAAAATTCACGTCTATTTAAAAAAATGGGCAAGGATCTGAATAGTCATTTTCCAAGGAAGATACACAAATGGCCAATAAATACATTAAAAGATGGTTAAGATCATTAGTCATAAATGCAAATAAAAATCACAAAGAGATACTACTTCAAACCACTTAGGGTGGCTGTTAAAGAAAAAAAAAGGAAAACAAGTGTTGGCAAGGATGTCAAGGAACAGAAAACTTCATATATTACTGGTAGAATATAAAACACATTCATAATAGTGTAAAAGTGGAAACAATGTAAACGTCCATGAACAAAGAGAAAAATAAAATTTGTTTAATTTCCCCAAGAGATATTATTCAGCACAGAAAAGAATGAGGTATTGATTCATGCTACAAAATGGATGGACATTATGCTAAGTGAAAAAAGTCAGACATAAACGGCCACATATTGTATGATTCTGCTTATATTAAAAGTCAAAAATAGGCAAATCCATAGAGACAGAAAGCAGACTAGTGGTTACCAAGGCTGAGGAGAAAAAGTAATGAGGAGTGAGTACTTCAGGGATATGAGATTTCCTTTTTGAGTGATGAAAATGTTCTGGGTGCACAACACTGTGTACATACTAGAAGTTACTAGATTATATGCTTTAAAGTGGTTGAAACAGGGCATTTTATATTATAGGAATTTTTCCTCAGTTAAAAAAAGAACAACGCATCTAAACATACTCAGCAAAATATAAATTAAAATAACCACAGAAGTCCTTTCAGTACTCTTATTTTTCCATTAGCATTTCCAGGCATCTTTCCGTATTCTTACATCTATATGCTCAAATCCTAGATCTACAAACAGCCAACAGATATTTCGCAACCACAAAACTGCTACCAGTTATGAGACAATGTTTTAGTTCTAGTGACCATAAAGGAAGAGACAAGAGGGGAAAAAAACTTACACTGATCTAAAGAAACAAGTATATATTGATCATTACAAATAAACCCAATTATTTTAGTAAGCTGACAGGGAATCCTATCTTTGGGTGCAGCAGAGACTCACCAAGTTTTTCTGGCTCATCGGGCCCTGTGCCTGCAATACAGCTGCTTTCCAGGCCATAAGTGGGATCCACTTTCCCAGAGGCTCGTGCTGCTTCTTGCACTTTCTTGACATGAGCTTCAACCAATTCCAGTGGTACCTCCTCCCGGACTCGAGAAAACTCCTCTGGTTCAACAATAAAAATGGAATAGTAACCTCATTTTGCACAAATACTTTCTTCAATGTAAGACCACTAGGAAATCCAATACAATATTATTATTGCCTTAGGGGTAGTAATCTCTTCAGGTATTCAATCCCTCTATAGCAACAAAATGAGAGGACCAAATGAGATAAAGATAAGTAGCAGTGAAATTCTATGACTCTAGGTTTTCGTCCTATATGCCACAATATCTTGCTATAATAAATAAAAGAGATCTTGGCCAGGCGCAGTGGCTCACACCTGTAATCCTAGCACTCTGGGAGGTCGAGGTGGGAGGATTGCTCAAAGTTAGGAGTTTGAAACCAGCCTGAGCAAAAGCGAGACCCCGTCTCTACTATAAATAGAAAGAAATTAATTGGCCAACTAATATATATATAGAAAAAATTAGCCGGGCATGGTGGCGCATGCCTGTAGTCCCAGCTACTCGGGAGGCTGAGGCAGAAGAATTCCTTGAGCCCAGGGGATTGAGGTTGATGTGAGCTAGGCTAACACCACGGCACTCGCTCTAGCCTGGGCAACAAAGTAAGACTCTATCTCAAAAAAAAAAAAAAAGAGAAAAAAAATAAATAAATAAAAGAGATCTTTAAATTTCTATCAGTAACTATCAAAATTGCTGTCCAAATTGTATCACTCAGCAAAATATAAATTAGACTAACAAATCAAAAAACATCAAGGATTAAAAAACCATGAAGCCAAGAAAGAGGTTCTATGGTGTAAGAAAGTTCTAGTTTTAATTCACATAATCCAAAAATATTTAAATTACTTCCTTCACCAGGTACCTCAAATTCCAAATTACGAAATATCCAAAAAAATCCCTCTTCTGCCCCTCCAAATTCTTAAAGCTCTTTATTTTAAAATTACTATATTTTTAAGTGCTTCACTTTAAAATATTACATACGTTTATAAAGAACATGGTATCTTCAAGGGGTGGTCTGATTTTTTTGTTATTTATATAATAGAAATGAATGTAACAGCTGATAATATTTACATTTAAGATACATTGAGTTTTTGTGTGGAAGAGATGGCTTAGAGAAGTCCATACCCAAAGCTGCTTTTGCTGCAGCAGATGCAACACGAGGGTCCACCACGGATGCCAAAAAAGCAACAGTACTCATGACCGGATTTCCCGACTGACTGAAGGGAACAGGCTGGTAGGCCAGAGGCCCAAGGGAAGCATCTGAATTCTCAAGGTACGGGTCCTCAATGGGAAGCCTCAAGAAATGGAGGATGCATTCATCCTGAGTACGACTTCCAACATGTTCTGACACTTTGTTCCAATCATCTTTGTACATCTCCAGGGCCTTAAACAGAAAAAACAGGACCTTTAATGTCAGGTTAAGGAAGTCATATGTAATGACATCACAAGTTCTTTAAGATACCTGATTAATTTTTAAAATAATGCAAATGGCAACACTGTACATAAGAAAATAGGTAGACTGGATTCCTTAAATTCCTGAGCAATCAAGAAAAATAATAAAAGGTATACACATCATAAAGGAAGAATTAAAACTGTTTTTTACTAATATAGACATGATTATATAGGAAATTCTAAGGAAGCCACAAAAAAGGTACTAAAATTAAATAGTTGAGCAGTCACGGAAGGGCAATAGAAAAATCAGTTATTTTTCCATGTATAATAGCAATGAACAGTTTTAAACTGGAAAAAAGTATTTAAATAGCATAAAAAATAAAATACTTAGGAATAAAAATATATATATAAGAGTGATAGGCTGGAAAACAAGAAACGTGAGAGAACTCAAAAGATCTAAATAAAACAAATGAAGAGGTATCACTTTCATGCATTTCTCAATATTGTTAAAATGTCAATTCTTTCCAAGCTAAGCTACAAATTCAATGCAATCCCAATGAAACTCTAAGCAGGATTTTTTGAGTAGACATTGGAAAACTCCAATGAAAAGAGTAAAAGGAGTCTCCAAGGTAAAGAGGGATAGAACAGTAGGAAGAAAACCAGAAATAAATGGTGCTAAGAAAGTCAAAGAATTAATGGGATAAAAAGAATATATTTAGAGGCTTACTGAAGTTGTTGCCCTCAACCTCTCTCTAAGAAAAAGGACTCATTTTCTCTAGGGGGATGGGTCTTACTCAGGAGCAATATTGAGCCAGTGAGGACATTTAGCAATGTTTGGAGACACTTTTTGCTGCACAACTAGGAAGGTGCTACTGACACCTAGTGAGTAGAGGCCATGGATACTGTCAAAACATGCTACAATGCACACAAGAGCCCCCCAACCAAAAAGAAAATGTCTGGCCTGAATGTCAATAGTGCTACAATTAAAAAACCTTGCTCCAGAGCCTTTTTGCTGATATACACTATGATACGAGCTTTCTATAATAATAATAGTTCTTTCCATGTTTACTTGCCTCAGTGAATTCTTAACCTTGGTCTCCAACTGCTGGTCCAGGCTTTCATCATCGCTGGAGTGGTGGCAGAGGGCTTCTCAAAACCCAAGCTAGCAAATGGTCAGACTCATTAAATACCTTGAAAATCAAAGCTAATTCTAAGTTTTCTCTGGATATTCAGTGACCCCAGGTAGTTCCAGAAGGAATTATTTTTAATAAGACCGAGATAGTAAGAAAAAAAGAAAAATAAATCTATCTCACTGAGGTCCACAGAATGAGAAATGTACTGGGGCAATCTTAGGTTTCTGATTATATGCAGGGATTTTTTTTGGCACGCTGTATCTTAACTTTTTCCAATGAACTTGTTAAATAAATTTTTTTATTCATTTTCTTTTAATAAGGGAAAAATAAGAAAGTTCAGAAAGTCTTTTACAGAATAAAGCTGGAGTTAGAGAACCCTGAAATATAAATTCCAAGCAAGAGTTGGCATTCAGAAAAGTACAAGGCTGAGGAACAGTAAATGTCTGATGCACCTGGGCACTGATGCATAACATTACATAGGAGGGGCAAATTAGATGGTTTCAAAAGAGAACAAAAAAGCTACAGACTGGTCAGGAAGGAGGAGACTGGGGAAGAGACGTGATATATAAAGAAAATATTTCAGTACTGTAGGATTTATTTATTTATTTTTTTTTTTTTGAGACAGAGTCTCGCTTTGTTACCAGGCTAGAGTGAGTGCCGTGGCATCAGCCTAGCTCACAGCAACCTCAAACTCCTAGGCTCAAGCAATCCTGCTGCTTCAGCCTCCCAAGTAGCTGCGACTACAGGCATACACCACCATGCCTGGCTAATTTTTTCTGTATATATTAGTTGGCCAATTAATTTCTTTCTATCTATAGTAGAGACGGGGTCTCACTCTTGCTCAGGCTTGGTTTCGAACTCCTGACCTCAAGTAATCTGCCCTCCTCGGCCTCCCAGAGTGCTAGGAGTACAGGCGTGAGACACCGCACCTGGCCATTACTGTAGGATTAATACTACAAAATATCTACATTCCTCCTGCCATAACCCAGGTTCAGGTCTTCATTACTTAACCTGGATTCTTAGAAACTGCCTTTCTATCCTTAAATTCACTCCTCTTCGTGATGCTAGGGTGAAGTATGTTTCAAACAAAACACTGTCTCTCTCCTGCCTAAAACTATTTCATTATGCATCATTATCTTATGGAATCAAGGCCAAACATGATAAGGACTCTTACCTATTTCTTCCACCCCACTCCTTACTCTTTACGTTCCAAGAATATCCAAACCCCACAACACTATCACTATGTATTGTACCTATATAGTTTGCTCTGTACTGAAAATACCATGTATTAGAACCAGGACACCACATCATGCCCAGGAAGCTGTTATATCTTATCCACCCAGCCTGCTTGTATAGCAACTCCTCTGTATAGGTCTTGTGCTCTGGGTGTATCTCCAACCATGAAGTTGGGAACACTGCAATCCACTTTTGTGTTTTATCTGTCTATGTCACTCACGCAACTATGAACTCCTTAATAGCAGAAACCAAGTCCTAGCCATCTTGATCTGCAGTGTCTATCACAGTGCCTGAAACATATAATTAATAAAACTTGCTGACAGGAAGCTGGACTAAACCAGGAAAGGAGTCAGGAGTTTGACTTTATTATGGGTCTCAAAGGTAAAGATGTGTCAAGTGTATGCATATTATAAGGAAATCTTTGATGCTGCTTACTATTTCTATAATTTAGCCAGTATAAAAAATGTGAGAAACTCCTCTAGTGACATACAAATTTTAATAACCCTTATGGATTTTATTTGCAGGTACAGCATTTTATGTCTATTAATTATCTAAGGAAAAATAAATACAAAGCATGAGAAAGCAAAGGATACATGATAAAGACTAAAGTTAACAAGGGAGAAACCAATCAATTCACAGATTAAACTCTTGTCAACTTGAAGCCTGGCTGGGCACAGTGGCTCCCACCTGTAATCCTAGCATTCTAGGAGGCCGAGGTGGGAGGATCGCTTGAGTTCAGGAGTTCAAGACCAGCCTGAGCCAAGAGCGAGACCCTGTCTGTACTAAGAATAGAAAGAAATTAGCCGGACAACTAAAAATATATAGAGAGAAAAAATTAGCTGGGCATTGTGGCGCATGCTTGTATTCCCAGCTACACAGGAGGCTAGGGCAGAAGGATTGCTTGAGCCAGGAGTTTGAGGCTGCTGTGAGCTAGACTGATGCCACAGCACTCTAGCCCGGGCAACGGAGCAAGAACTTCAAGCCCAAGGACAATTATAAATGACCAGAAAGAATGCCACAATTAGTAGTGGACTTTAAACAAAGTGTGGAAACCTTTTTGAAAATATATCCTTTATCACTATGGAACAGAGTAGCTATTAATTATTTCTAAATAAAACATAAATGAAAGATGTTAGTGATAAACAGTGCTGGTGGGAAGCCTTTAATTTCTGTTGGTGTGGTTAAGTTCAGACAATACTTGTTGACTCAATTACATGTTTAAAAGAAAAACCAACTACTGGCCGGGCGCGGTGGCTCACGCCTGTAATCCTAGCTCTCTGGGAGGCCGAGGTGGGCGGATCATTTGAGCTCAGGAGTTCGAGACCAGCCTGAGCAAGAGCGAGACCCCATCTCTACTATAAACGGAAAGAAATTAATTGGCCAACTAATATATACATAGAAAAAAAATTAGCCGGGCATGGTGGCACATGCCTGTAGTCCCAGTTGCTTGGGAGGCTGAGGCAGCAGGATCGCTTGAGCCCAGGAGTTTGAGGTTGCTGTGAGCTAGGCTGATGCCACGGCACTCACTCTAGCCTGGGCAATAAAGTGAGACTCTGTCTCAAAAAAAAAAAAAAAAAAAAAAAAAAAAAAACCAACTACTGCACAGATTCCACCTGCAGGAGAGAAAATGCTCTATTGTGTAAGGATATTATGATTTTCTTGGATGTGTTTAGGGTAAATAGTAGCTCAGTCATTCTGACTTCATTCTCTATTTACTATCTACTAATCTTA
Organism: Mirza zaza; assembly: GCA_008750895.1. Lineage (NCBI taxonomy): Eukaryota > Metazoa > Chordata > Mammalia > Primates > Cheirogaleidae > Mirza > Mirza zaza. The sequence goes on along the minus strand of VSMD01061502.1, from coordinate 11,895 downwards.
AATATAAAAAGAGAAAATTTTAAGCATCAGTGTGCACAAAGAATGGTTGTTGCTCTAGTCACTATTGTGAAAATAAGATTCTCCCCACAGCTCAAAGATTCCAAAATATCATTAGAAAAGTATGTTATATTCTTCCACAATTATTGAGAACACATTCCTTTTAATTAATATTAAAACATAACACATAAGGCTAAACAAAACAGTCCTGAAATAAAAACTGGGCCAGAAGAGTAGCTCTCTGGCCGGGCGCGGTGGCTCAAGCCTGTAATCCTAGCTCTCTGGGAGGCCGAGGTGGGCGGATCGTTTGAGCTCAGGAGTTCGAGACCAGCCTGAGCAAGAGCGAGACCCCATCTCTACTATAAAAAAATTGAAAGAAATTAATTGGCCAACTAATATATATAGAAAAAATTAGCCGGACATGGTGGCGCATGCCTGTAGCCCCAGCTACTTGGGAGGCTGAGGCAGCAGGATTGCTTGAGCCCAGGAGTTTGAGGTTGCTGTGAGCTAGGCTGACGCCACGGCACTCACTCTAGCCTGGGCAATAAAGTGAGACTCTGTCTCAAAAAAAAAAAAAAAAAAAGAAGAGTAGCTCTCTGCATATCACTGATATTGAATGGGGAAATGAGAATAAATCAAAATAATGGCAAAAAAAACAAAAGAAGAAACTTTCCCCCCCCCACTCCTTACTACTGCACTTGACTAGTCTTAAAAAAAAAAAAGAAGAAACTTTTTGAGTTTTCATCATGAGAGCAGAAGAGGAAGGAAGAAAAGAGAAAAAAGAGAACAAGAAAAAGGAGTATAAAAAAGAAAAGGAAATAATTTCATGCACAAAAAAAAAACTTCTGAAGTAACCACAATTACTGAAACAAAATGAGAAACCAAATCAAAGCAGTACCAGAAACCAAACCGTCACCAGGCCCACCATATCCTAAGTATGTTCTGGGAACCCATGGGGCACCAGACTCTTAGGAGGACTGTAATGTCAAACAATTTTCATAATTCTGAGATGTTACTGTCCTTTACATTATGTTGACATTTGTAGTGATGGTGCAAAAGCAGTGGGGCAACTTAGCGCAACTCCAGGCAGTAACGCTCAACTGTCTTAGTAGTCACTTTATTGTTCACTGTTAAACACTCAAGAAAATAAGCCAGATTCACTTAACTGTATATCTGATGAAATTGCAAATAGTATTAATTTTATTAAATCTAAATGCCTGAGTACATGTTGTTTTTAATTTAATATTCTATACTATGAAATGGGAGGCACAAAAAAGGACTTAAATGTCAACTATCAAAGCACAATGGTTGTCTCAAAGCAAAGCACTTCTGCTATCTTTTGAGTATTAAGCTCAACTAGACACTTTTTTAATAGAACAGCACTGGTATATTTAAAATGCTAATCACAGAATCTTAGCACACATCTCATATGTGAATAACGGGACTCTACCACTGATCTGCTTACCTCCAGGAGTAGAAGAGTCTCCTGTTCAGTCCATTCTCTTCCAGCACTAGCACCTTTACTCTAAAGAAACAAAATCAAAAATTATTGTAAAGGCTGAATATGGAGGTTAGCAGGATTTATTTTTAAGCTCAGGGGCTTTTTAAGCAAACCACCAAGGTAAGTCCTCAAATAAGAGGAATAAAACACTAAAGGAATCTAAATGTCAAACAGAAAAGATAGCTTATTTCAAAATTTCTTGCTATCAAAGATTCATGAACTAAAAGAATATGTTATTTCTATTATTTTGATATTTAAAAATACCTTTTGCAATTAACAAAGAGGCACAGTATTTTAATGCATACCATGAATCAGCTGTAACATTACAAACATAATATAAATATTTAGTATAACTGAGGATAGAACTTCTTTCAAGATTTGAAGATGTACTGCATATATAACACACTCTGACAGGTTCCTGATTCTAATTGTAACAAGTCCATATTATCTTGTTTTTAAAATATATCTCAATTAAAACAATCTTCAAATCCCTAAACTCTAAACCACCTTTTCTATGTGAGTCCCTTCTAGCTATGATTCATTTGAATATTAGACTATGATAAGAAAACTGAGTTGTGGCCGGGCGCGGTGGCTCAAGCCTGTAATCCTAGCTCTCTGGGAGGCCGAGGTGGGCGGATCATTTGAGCTCAGGAGTTCGAGACCAGCCTGAGCAAGAGCGAGACCCCATCTCTACTATAAATAGAAAGAAATTAATCGGCCAACTTATATATATAGAAAAAATTCGCCGGGCATGGTGGCACATGCCTGTAGTCCCAGCTACTTGGGAGGCTGAGGCAGCAGGATTGCTTGAGCCCAGGAGTTTGAGGTTGCTGTGAGCTAGGCTGACGCCATGGCACTCACTCTAGCCTGGGCAATAAAGTGACACTCTGTCTCAAAAAAAAAAAAAAAGAAAACTGAGTTGTGCTGTGTAAAAACTCCAATTTATCAATTGATTCATACTTGTTGATTCGCAGACCCTTCTCTCATTAACTGATCTACAGAGGATTGAATTTGTGGTATGGATGATACTATCCTGCAGCAGTAATTCAAAATATACATCCTAACATATTTCCCTCTCTCAAAAGTATTTTTTTTAAATTGAGATAGGGTCTCACGTTGATGTCCAGGCTGGCATGATTATAGCTCACTGCAACCTCAAATTTCTGAACTCAAGTTATCCTCCTGCCTCAGCCTCTTGTAGCTGGAACTAAAAGTGCATGCCACCATGCCCGGCTTCAAAACTACATTTTGAAAGATTACAACTTAACAATGAAAAGAAAACTGCTATACCCTTTTCTTTTTCTTTTTTTTTTTTGCTGCTGCCCCCTACATGATGAAACAATGCCTTGTTCACATATACAAACAAGATAAATGATTAAAAATATATCCAGGTATATCTGGTATATACAGGCATGTGAATATCTATGTATTTAGTTATAATGGGATTCACTCATTTTCTAGAAAAAGTTCGTATGGATTGGTATTATTTCTTCCATATATTAGTGGAATCACCTGACCAAAGAGTTTTGCTTTGGGGAAGGTGTTTAACTACATATAGACATATGAGATGTAAGCAAATTTGGGTTATTAGTTTCTTTTTTTTTCTTTTTAAGACAGAGTCTCACTCTGTTGTCCAGGCTAGAGTGCCGTGGCATCAGCCTAGCTCACAGTAACCTCCTAGGCTCAAACTCCTAGACTCAAGTGATCCTCCTGCCTCAGCCTCCCAAGTAGCTGGGACAACAGGCATGCGCCACCATGGCCAGCTAATGTTTTCTCTCTATATTTTTTGTTGTCTGGCTAATTTCTTTCTATTTTTAGTAGAAATGGGGTCTCGTTCTTGCTCAGGCTGGTCTCAAACTTCTGACCTTGATTGATCCTCCAACCTCGGCCTCCTAGGGTGCTAGGATTACAGGCGAGAGCCACCACGCCCTGCCAGGTTAATAGTTTGTGAGGCTGGCGCAGTGGCTCACGTCTGTAATCCTAGCACTCTGGGAGGCCGAGGCGGGCGGATTGCTCGAGGTCAGGAGTTCAAGACCAGCCTAGGCAAGAGCGAGACCCATCTCTACTACAAATAGAAAGAAATTAATTGGCCAACTAATATACATAGAAAACATTAGCCGGGCATGGTGGCGCATGCCTGTAGTCCCAGCTACTCAGGAGGCTGAGGCAGGAGGATGGCCTGAGCCCAGGAGATTGAGGTTGCTGTGAGCTAGGCTGACGCCAGGGCACGCACTCTAGCCTGGGCAACAAAGCAAGACTCTGTCTCAAAAAAAAAAAAAAAGTTTCTGTGGCTACTATAATAAATTAGCAAACACTAGTTGGCTTAAAAAAACAAAATGTATCCTCCCACACCTCTGGAGGCTAGAAATCCAAAATCATTGTCACTGGAACAAAAATCAAGGTATTGGCAAGGCTATGCTCCCAGTGGATGACCTAGGGATGAAGCCAGTGAATAATCGGCTCTTCTACCTTCTCATAGCTGGCACAGAATTCCTTTGCTTGTGGCCACCTCATTCCAATCTCTGCTTCCAAAGTCACACTGCCTTTTCTTTTGTCAAATCTCTCTTGTGATGACACTTACGGCACACCCGTATAATACATAATCATCCCCTCATGTTCAAGATCTTTAACTTAATTACACCTGCAAAGAAACTCTTTCTAATGAGGTAATATTTATACATTCCAGGGAATAGGATCTGATTTCTTTGTAAGACATTTCTCAACATACTTAATCTTGAGTGAACTCTCGTATTTTGTTGCATTGAAGAAATCTGCCCATTTCATCAAAGTCAAGTATATTACAATCAAACAGTTCATCAAATTATTTGTCTTTGTCTGTTTAGGAGGTGTTTTGTTTCGTTTGTGATGCTGTCCAGGCTGGCTACACACTCCTAGCCTCAACCAATCCTCCCACCTTAGTGCCCTACAGAGCTGGTGACTACAGGTTCACCACTGGACTTAACTTACTGTCTTTTTAATTTATTTAGAATTTACTGCTGATCAGCAATTTGTGTCTTTTCTTCTTGATCACCTCTGGATGAAGACTTACCAGCTTTATTGATCTTTTCAAAGACATATGTCCCATTATTTCTATTTTAGGTTTCTAGTTTAATTTTGTTGTCATCAGCCAAATGCGTATATTTCACATATATGAAATCATATAATCAAATTGTATGATTTTAATCCTTTAAATTACTGAAACTCAAAAGGCTCAGAATTAGGCCTATTTGGGGGATATTCCCTGGGAACTTGAAAAGAATGGTTTTTTTTTTTAATTTTGTAGTATTCTATAAATACCAAATAAATTGGTCATGTTGGTTATTAATATTGTTCTAAGTCTTTAATATTCTTTTTATTTACCCTCTCAATCTTTACTATTCTTAGTGATTCTCCATCTACTTTTTCAATCAATTATTGAGAAAAGACTATTGAAATCTCCAATTACGTGTTTGTCTATTTCTCCTTTTGGTTCTATTAGTTTTTGCTGTATGTATTTTGATGCTGTTTAATCAGGTATGTACTTAGGATTATTATATCTTCTTGATTAATTAACCCCTCTATCAACATGAAATTCTGTTTATACCTGTTTAAAATAACTTATGTTGTTCTCATCTCCTTTTTAACAGTATTAATATAATGAATGGTTTTCTTGTGATTAGTCTTTGGCAAAGTATGTCTTCTCCCATTCCTTTATTAGCCTGGGTCTTTAAGTGGGTTTTTTGTACATAACATTTATTTGTCCTTGCTTTTTTTTTTTTTTTTACCCAATTTGACAATCTCTACTGCTTAACTGGAGTTTGAAAACCATTTATATTTAATGTTATTATTATCACTAGAGTGAGATGTAAATTACTGTGTTGTTTTCTACTCTTTCTATCTGCTCCTTGTTTCTTTCCTTTTTGTAAAGTAACTTTTAAAAATTGTGTTTTTCAATCCATTATTTACTTCCTAGTTATACCTCTTGAAATATTACCTCTAAGATTTACAATACTCACTTCTAACTTGTCACAGTACACCTTCAAATAGTATCTTCACACTTCCTTCATGTATAGTATAAGAACCTTAATACAGTATACCTCCTCCATTTCCTCCTCCTGCCCTTTTTACTATCTTTGGTCTTTACCATCCATATGTTGTAGACATAAAGGTATACTGTTATCTTTTTCTTAAACAATTCATTATTCTATTTAAAAAATAAAAACAAATGAAAGATGTCTTTTATACTGACTCATATGTTAACCATTCCTGTCACTCTTCATTATTCCATGTTGATCCAGTCAGCTTCTAAAATGCTGTGTCAAATTATAGTTTACCCTCAATCAGGACTTTTGTCAAAATTCTAAATAATGTGAACTTTATAATGGTTGAACTTAATCTGTCTGCCTATTTGCCTTTTTTTCATTACTACACATTTAAAAAAACCCTCAGTTATTATTGTTTGAATGACTTATATTCCTTTATACTTAACCACATATTAACTCGTTTCTGTGTTCCTCATTCCTTCATGGAGTCATACACTTCTATTTGGATTATTACCTTTCACTCTGAAGAACTTGCTTTTGTTTTATTACGGTGTGTGCTAGTGGCAAGTTCTCCATTTTAATGTCTGCAAACATCTTTACTACATCTTCAATTTTGAAAGGTATTTTTACTGGATAGAGAATTCCAGAGTGACAGTTTTTCTATCAAAATGTTTAAATGTTATTATATACATCCTTTGGCTTTAATCATCTTTGTTGAAAAGTTAGCCATCAGGAATACTACTGTTGCCTTGAATTTAATATGTCCTTCCTTTTCCCCATCCTTCTTGACTGTTTTTAAGATGTTAATTTTTTAACAGAGTAAGGGTGATATCCCCAGGTGTGGTTTTCTCTATATACAAATTTGGATATATTATGCCTTTCTTATTTTTGTGACTTGATGTCTTTTTATTTATTCTGGAAAATTTTCAGTCATTATATATTCAAAAATCAATCCTGTTCTCTTCTTGTGAGTCTCTAATAATAAATATTAATTCATTTGACTGTATCTCACATGTCTCTCTGGCACTTTCTTCTCTTTGTCCTGACTCCTCCTCAATGTCTCTTCTCATGGTGCTTCAATTTTAATACATTTACTAACTTGTCTTTGATTAACCTGTCTTCTGCTATGTCCAGTATTCTTTCTGTTAAACCTATCCAATGAGTTAATTTCAGGTATATTTTCCAATTCTAGAATATTAATCATTATTTTCTTACATTCTAATTCTCTGTTCAAATTCTCCATTTCCCCCTCTATTTTCTTTAATATACTAATCATAGTTATTATTTTGTTTGTTTGTTTTTGTTTTTGTGAGACAGAGTCTCGCTTTGTTGTCCAGGCTAGAGTGAGTGCCGTGGCGTCAGCCTAGCTCATAGCAACCTCAAACTCCTGGGCTCAAGCAATCCTCCTGCCTCAGCCTCCTGAGTAGCTGGGACTACAGGCATGCGCCATGCGCCACCATGCCCAGCTAATTTTTTTCTATATATATTAGTTGGCCAATTAATTTCTTTCTATTTATAGTAGAGACGGGGTCTCGCTCTTGCTCAGGCTGGTTTCGAACTCCTGACCTCGAGCAATCCTCCCACCTCGGCCTCCTAGAGTGCTAGGATTACAGGTGTGAGCCACCGAGCCCGGCCCATAGTTATTTTTTAAATATTTACTAACTACATGGCAGGAAAAGGTAAGATAAGAGATTACGATTTCATAAAATGCCATCAGATTTCAGTAGAAAGCTCAGTCTCTTCCATTACAGTAAGTAAAATATAATTCTTATAGAAAATGATGCATATTAGAAGGACAAAGAGGTCATGCTGGATTGTAGCCCACAGGTATTTAGGAAAAAATCCTTACCTTTGCTAATGTTTTTTTGGAGTAAATGTCAGTACGGAGACCAAAGTTCTGCAAATCAATTGGTTTCTCCTTGTTCTTCTCAGGAAAATTTAACATCTGCTGAGCAGCAGGGACCTGTAAGTCAGACAAATGATAAATGTCTGTATAAGCCCCTTCAATGTAAAAAAGGTAAAAGTTTTTTTCAAAATTGTTTAATATTGGCACTTAAAGCACTCTTAATGGCTTTGCTAAAAAAAAAAAAATCCACACTTCTACACTATACTTCTATGAATAACAAAAAGTCAACATATAAGAAACATTTTTAATGCCCCTTTAAGTCACAGAAAAGATAGCCAAGAAATTTTATTTAATGTAATTTTCTGTTTCACAATGGAGGGAAATTCACAGATAAGGCTTGTGTTAATCCAACTTAATACTATATATAAATTATTTGAAATAATTATCTATTCAATAATATGTTTATGGATGTTCACTTGTGAAATCTTAGAGGAAGGTTGAAGATGTTTTCTGTTCACATTTCTAGGACATAGAATGAGGAAGGGGAAGGTTTTGTTTTATCTGCTTATTAGTGTCTTTGATGGCAGAAGAATAAAGGGAATTGAGTAAATCTATAATTTATTAAATAAGGCATAAAATCATGGGACTGGTAGGACAGCATTAATTTAAACACTATATATCTTTTACGGACTCAAACATTTACAGGAGACCAAAACACATATACACAACAATCTAAGAAATAGCACTCTTAAATAGCACTATTCTATTGCAATAATAATTATTCCTGAATAGAAATGCTGCAAGTAGTCATCTGTTATCATCCAGGCCTAAAAAAAAGTCAGCACTAATTTACCTGAGGTGACCGAAGATGCAGAGGCACGAGCCCGGAGGGGGTATCAGCCAATACATTAAAATGTGGAGTAGGAGGAGGTCCCATTGCCATGGGTCGACTTTCTGGATCAACTTGGTAATTAACAAGTCCCCATTGCTCTAAAAATGCATGAACCCTAAAGAATAAAGCTCTAAAAGTCAAAATCTAGAGAATCAAACTCATCTGCTATATAACCATCATCACATCATTAAAAACAAACAAAAAAAGTCAACTGTTCTCCGTATACTGTGAACCACTAGAAACTACAAGACAGATTTGGTATATTGTATGAGAGACAATTTATACAAACCGTAAACTATGTTGATAACATAGCACTCTAGAACCTAGTATGAAGCCTAACAGTTTCAAACACAGAAATAAGAGAACAATGCTCATTTAGGTACACATTAAAAGAATTCACACATAGACCTAATTCACAGAAGAAAATACACATTTTGGCTTTTTTGTTTAGACAGATCTAGGGAACAGAGCTTATCCACTCCCCATCCAAACCTCCTACCCATCCCTGGTCATTTTATGATTTGACTATAAAATAAAAGATGTAAACTGTGAAATCTAAAAAGCGGTATTTAAAATATTCAATCCCTAAATGAAATACATAATATTTACATATTTGACCCACTTTAAACAATCAGACATTAAACAGCAACGCACTAGTAACCACCCATAGTGAAACATCTGAGAAAAAGTCAAACATTTTACCTCATCACAGCACACACATCTCCAGTCAAGTTCCTCCGACAAGCAGTGCTGGTTAAATATTCTTGGGGGTTAAGGCGATATGTGTCAATCATAAAATTTCGATATGCCAAGTATCTAAAGAGCAATGACAAAATTCATAAGGTGAACTCCTATCCTTGCAGAAATAATGATGGTAATTCATAGAGCCAAGAATCTTCAGACTCCTCGCAACCAAATACAACAAAAAATTAAAACAGTCCAACAAACAACAGCAATATTGTATTGAGTATTTCAAGTTCTGTTTAAACTCAGAACCCCTAATATACAAAATAACTGTTTACTAATATATAACAAGTAAAATAAAGTAAGCTGATGACATTAATGTGAAATAACAAATACAACTTTGTTCATGGAAGAGACTACTTGCTGAATTTGTGTCTAAGACATGATGACATATTTCCCTTACTACGACGAAGCAAGCATTTCTGTGTGCCAGGAAAACTGTACTAAACACTGTACATGAAGTAACTCAATTAGGCCTAAAATATATTATCATCTCATTTACAGATGAGGAAACTGAAGAACAGCGCTCTTAAGAGAATTTCTCCTAGACCACAAGGCTGGTAAACGGTGGTGCTAGAATTGAACAAAGGCAGTGTAGTGTGGTGGCTCCAGAATCTTTGCTCGCAACCTCTGCTGCATTTCATTTATATCATCTTTGTAGGGACACATGTGGATGTGGTTTTGACAACAGCTATGTACCTTCTTGTGGCAGTTCTTTCAGACAGATCATAGCTAGGCAACAAGTAGAACTCGAGGCCAAACGCAGAAATAAGACAAGAACATACAAAAATAGGAGATAAAAACTGCAATTCTGGGTCACAGCAAATTCCACAATGCACCCAAGGATTTCTGTCACAAAATACTGTGCATAAGAATGTGAAGGAGATTGCAACAGTTCTTGGACCACAAGTAAAACAAAGTCAGACAGCTTGAGGTCAGCTACATTAAAGCAAGAGAAGTACACTGTTCAAAGAGGCTCCTGAATAAACAAAGGTGGATAAACGAAGACTAAAAGGTGAATTTACAAAGTAAAATGGGCTAAACTGATAAATTGTGCTGTTAAACAGAAGACTACCAAAAACTGTGGGTATTTACAAATTCTGGCAAATGGCAAATTAGCTGGAAGAATATAACATGTCTGAATAGATATTAATATAAAAACTATATGGTTTCTTAAATCTGTGATTCTGGTTTTAAGAGACTCCTACAGCTTTGTTATGGGAAGGCTAAAATGATCTATGACTTAGGTATTACTTAAACTTAGAATCTCAAACTACTAGCATAAAGTATTTATTATTCAATTATCTGTACAATGCCCTATGTTTTGTGTAGAAAATTACAAAAGTCAGTCCTTCCCTAATAGTTTAAACATGAGACTTCTATTTGTGCAATCATATTTATAATATACAACAAAATAATACCGTAAAGATAACATAGGGAAGGGTATTTATAGTATTATACATGTGGATTTGGATTTTAGGGAAAAGGGTTTCCAGAAGCATACAGTGACAGATCTCCAGAGAAAGACAAAACTACTTCCTGGAAATTTTCTTCTTTCCAATAAAAGTCTCCTTTTATAAGCAATGTATTAATAAAAGAACAACAAAGCTTTGTGTACTTAAGCTGAATTCACATGGGCTATATCATATCTAGCAATCTTTTAATTAGTAGTCATTCATCAAAAAGATATGGTACAGATTCTACTTTCTCCTGGATTATTATACATGAATATATATCTATATATATCTATATATATATACATGTATATATACACACACACACACCATCCACTATACATATGCACACACAAGTTGAAAGCTCTTAGGATACCCAGATTTATTTTAGTGAATAAACCATTACTGAATTCAATCTTTTTTCCCCCAGAGACCAGTTCTCACTCTGTCACCAAGGAGGAGTGCAGTGCTGCGATCTTAGCTCACTGCAGCTTCAAACTCCTGGGCTTAAGCAATCCTCTTGCCTCCGCCTCCTGAGTTGCTGGGACTACAGGCATGTGCCACCATGCCCAGTTGTAATTTTTAAAATTTTTCTAGAGATGGGGTCTTATGTTGCCCAGCTGATCTCAAACTCCTGTCCCCAAACAATCCTCCCACCTTAGCCTCCACAGTCACTGTGATTATAAACATGAGCCCCTATGCCTCATCTGAATTCAATCTTATAACTTCAAGAACTGACAGGCATACAGTTCACCGGTTAGAAAGAAAAAATTAGATATAATTTACTTTGAGGCAAGGAATGGTGTTTAAATGAGATACAAACACTGCTGTGAATGGAATAAAATATTTGCAAATTTTCAATAATCAGCAACAATAAACTCAGATGCATGCATTACAAACTCCTGTCACACATAAGCAAATAAACAAGTTTTCTGAAACATTGGCCTCACATTTCTGGAGTCTTGGATTTGTTTTTTCCATTGAAGAACTCAGGAAGAGCACGTCGTTCAATCACGTGAATACTGAAAGGAAAACAAAACAGGATTGAGAGTCTTCTTTGAAAAAGAAAATCTTTAAAATTGGGGCTAAGATTGTTTAATTTAAAAAGAAAAACTGGGCCGGGTGCGGTGGCTCAAGCCTGTAATCCTAGCTCTCTGGGAGGCCGAGGTGGGCAGATCGTTTGAGCTCAGGAGTTCAAGACCAGCCTGAGCAAGAGCGAGACCCCATCTCTACTATAAATAGAAAGAAATTAATTGGCCAACTAATATATATAGAAAAAATTAGCCGGACATGGTGGCACATGCCTGTAGTCCCAGCTACTTGGAAGGCTGAGGCAGCAGGATTGCTTGAGCCCAGGAGTTTGAGGTTGCTGTGAGCTAGGCTGATGCCATGGCACTCACTCTAGCCTGGGCAATAAAGTGAGACTCTGTCTCAAAAAA
>VSMD01061501.1:0-88005 GCA_008750895.1 Mirza zaza | reverse complement strand
AACAGTGCAAGAGAGTGTGGGGAAGTGAACAATTGGAAAAAAGGTAATATAGTTCATCACATAGAATTTGAAGGCTTATTCTGTCACTTAAAAGTAACTGTGTGACTTATGAAAGCTATTTAGCCTTTCTGAGTCTCAGCTTCCTTATGAATAATAATGAGTAGATAAAAATCTATAAAAATTAAATAATATTAAGATTCTATATTAAATGCCAAATTAGTTATATTTGATCCTTTTTTTCTACTTATAGAAAACTTAAGCAGTGATGGAAATAAATGCATTCATCAATATCTTCAATTTTTTATTTTTTCATTCTTATTTCTAGAACTTCTAAAACAATAGTAAAATCAAGTTCTACAAAGAGAATAACAAGCAATTAAGTTTTATCAATGAGACAAGATTGAATTCTTTGCACTCCTTTATATAGCTCCTAAGAGTCTTCCCTTTTCTTATAATTTCATAGGCATGTAGAGGTAATTTGATTTAGAATTGTTGTAAATATCTCTACATAATTTTAGTATTCATTTTATAAATATAAAATTTTCGTAAGTAACTTAAATCTTTAATTTTGTTATTTATGCTTGTTTCTCAGCTCATTATTAGTGGAAATTGAGAAGAGTCAGTCACTCTCAGGAGTGTAAGAATCTTTTGTTCTATTGAGGGTTTCTCCTAATCAGTTTCTTTAATCTTTCTGTAGCTTTTGTTTGACAATGTGAATCATCACTATGACTCTCCTGTGAATATTTCCACATCTTTTTAAACCATGAAAGCAATGACAAGATATAACACTCTAGTACGTATTTGCCCTAAGCTGTGTCTTAAAATTTAATTATCTTGGTCATAATATGCACCAAAATCAGTTATAGAATAAAAAAATTGATGGAAATGAGAGTAAATACAATAAATTAGCAACTATTGGAATTATTTTATGGGCATGGGTTATTACTTGAAGATCTGTACATATAGAAAAATTTATAAAAAAGAAGACTGTTACCCATCACTATGATTATACATTCCTCCAAATATATCACCAAAAATATGACTGTCCTGTTGGTTAGGGAATATAATAATGATAGGATGTTTCTTTTGTATCTTTCCATAATCCACATAAATACTGGAATAAGAATCAACTTGACAAGATGACTCAATGACTTTCTTTGTGGTTGTTTTACTTTATTGTTATTTATCTTTTCTGAATAGCAATTTGGAAAATGATTAAAAACATGGGTTTCAAATATCAGTTGCCTTGTCAAAATCCAAATTGCACAACTTCTAGATATCTGACCCTCATAAGTTTTTAAAATATTCCTCCTATGAAAAGATGCAATTTGTACTTTTTTCAAATTGATTGTTAAGAGTAATAAATAAGCTAATTATAAGGAGCAGTGTTTAGCACTGTTTCATAGAGATGAAAAAAATCAATAAATATTATCTGCCATTATCAAATGAACCTTGACTATGAGAATTATGAAAAGAAAGATGTATCTCTTCTGACTTTTATTTTCTCTAGTTTCCAAATTGGTGTTCTGCCTGAGATGAATGTATATTGTCAAAATAAAATTTCTATAGAACCTAAAGAATCCAGTCCGGGGCTATATAAGATAGGTTGCATGTATTTTATAATTTCTCATGGTATTTGGCATTGAGAGGCTGTGTGACTTTTGGATCTTCAATTATAAACATTTTCTTTTTCTTTTTTGTTTTTTTTTTCAGACAGAGTCTCACTGTGTTGCCTGGGCTAGAGTGCCGTGGCATCAGCCTAGCTCACAGCAACCTCAAACTCCTGGGCTCAAGCGATCCTCTTGCCTCAGCCTCCTACATAGCTGGAACTACAGGCACATGCCACCATGCCTGGCTATTTTATTCTATTTTTAGTTATGCTGCTAATTTCTTTCTATTTTTAGTAGAGACAGGGTCTTGCTCTTGCTCAGGCTTGTCTGGAACTCCTGAGCTCAAGCAATCCTTCCGCCTCAGCCTCCCAGAGTGCTATCACACCACCATGCCCAGCCATAAACATTTTCTTTATTAAAGGCTTCACTCTCTTGTGAAATGTTAAAAAAGCCAGATCCATGAATTCCTAAACTCAGAAGACTTGGTTATTGTTCATATTATTTCTACTTTCTGATGAACTAATGCAGGCTTTAGTATTAAAAAGTTCTACTATAAATAATAGTTTATTTTAACATTTATAAAAGTATTCTTTATATCCATTTATAGGTAATATCTTCTCCATAATTAACTCATATTGAGTTGGTTTTATTGAAATTTTTATATCTACACAGTAAAAATTATTGCTAAACAGGCATAGATATGGAAATTTAGTACTATATTCTATTATTCATCTAGGATCAGTATTTCTTTGCCTAAAATTTAGAATTGCCAAAAATATCTTTATTACATTCATAAGTTTATACAAAAAAAAACATAATAGTTGCCTAATTAGGGAATCTTTCCTAACTTCATAAAACTCAAAGGATAAAAGCCTTTGGGTTTTTAGTGAATTATTTGCCCTCTAGAGCATGGACACATTCCACTGTTATATAACCAGCAGTGGAATAAAAGAAAAATGGATTACATCATTGATTTTCATTCAGATATGTAAATCTCTAATAATTCTTGAAAATGCTAATCAGAGTCATAATTAATTAAAACATCATTTCTGTAATTTTAGAAATGAGTATTCTTTTAGCTGTCAAAAATGTACTGAATATTTACTTTTTTATTTAAGAATCAGAGAGTATTTAAGAATCAGAGTGTATCTGAGAAAATATATTTTTATAACCACATCATTTTTTTCTTTACCTATAGAAGAAATTTATCTTCTCATCATTTCCTTACTCTTACTTGTGACAGAGTGATACAGCGGCAGTTCTTGAATACATAATGCTGGGGATATGATGCCACCTACTCTTCTCTTTCTCAGGAACAAGACCTGGTCTGTTTATGGTGACTTACACATGCTCCATGGCAATTTAGGTTTTCTTTACCAGGCTCCTCACTTTTTTGAAAGTCTTTATAAGCAGATCTTTAATGCCCCTATTTCTACAGTCTTTTCAAAGTAATCTAAGCATTTTCCGTCATGTTTTCCTAAAAATTCTTCAAAGTTCTGCCCACACTGCCCAACTCCAAAGTCATTTACACACATTTTAGGTACATATTGCAGCAGGACCTCACTCCTGGTGACAAAATCTGTATAGTCTACTACTGCTATAACAAATCACCAATTTGTGCTTTAAAAATGATTACTTATTACTTAGCAGTTTTATAGGTCATAAGTTCAGGTTTCTGAGATGGCTTTCTGCTTTTGACCACACAAAGCCAAAAATTAATGTGTCCACTGGTGATTATCTAAAGATTCTGAAGAAGAATATTCTTCTAGCTTCATCCTGGTTGTTGAAATTTAATTTTCTTGTCATGCCTTCCTTGTGCCTTCCTCTTCAAGCCCAAAAAAATTAAGTAGAATCCTTCTTGTGCTCTGAATTCCTGATTTTTTTCTTCTGTTCTCCTCTTACTCTTAAACAGCTCATGTAATTAGATCAGGCACATATCTTAAGTTCAACTGACTTGGGAATTTAATTTCAGCTGCAAAGTAACTTTATAGCAATACCTAGATTAGCATTTGACTGAATAATGAAGATATAATGAAAATTTGGGAGGGCATTATTCGAATTCTGCTTACAACAGAAAGCCTACTCCCAAAATTGGCTTCAGTTTATAGACCTACTTTTCAGTTTTCTACTAAATTTACATAAATATTTTTCTCTGTTAAAGGGTTACAGGCTAGGGTGCATTTGAGACTACTTGTTTATGAGAGACTTTGAAATTTGGCTAAAGCCTCGGAGGATCAGGGAAAAAGTGCTTAAGTAACTTTAAAATTTAATTTAGGGAGGGGCTTTGAGATGACCAATTAGAGGCATCTCTTGTTCACCTCCTCCATTAAGAAGGACCAAAATAGTGAATAGATAATTATACTTCTAATAGATAAGCCTAGAGAGAATGCTGGAATTCAATAGAGAAGTGTCAGGAAGACCTAAATCAAGGCAGGGAAGGAAGTAAGACAGTCTTGGCTGGGAGCCAGGAGAGATTCCTCAATGTGGGGAAAAGGTAAGTGAGTGACCCCCAGTGCTCCACATTCTTCAGACAGACATTACAATCTAAGCCACGGGAGAGCCCCTCAACCCTTGTGAGCCCTTAGAATAATCTAGAGAACTCCCTGAAAACTGTGTGAAGGCATTGCTCCAGAGAGAGTTCATGCTGGGTCCCATAAGCCCCCAAGTCCTGGGCAGTGGTAGTATGGTGCTATTTTGAGAGCATAACCGTCACCCCCACTGGACTGCATCCTGTTCTGCAACCAAGGGTGAGTTGCCAGCCACCAGCATCAAGTCTTCCCCTTCTCCACCTTGCACAGGGGTGGCTATGCAGTCTCATATGCCCTGAAGACAAATTCCACATCCCACAGCCATCACAGTTATGGATTATTGGAGTCCCAGAAAGTGCCCCACCACTGGTACTGGCATTACCTATGCCATGCCCAGTGCCCAGAGGCTGAAGAACCCACCCACTCACTTGACCCACTGCTGCCATTCTCATACCTGAGCAGGCCACCTCAAGGCCACAAAATTGACATTCCTGTACTTGCTAACATCAACACCATCATACACTGTCCTAAGGCCCAAGAGTAGGCATGTTTGGTAAACTGATGCCACCACTGGAGACTGAAGATTGGTTTAATTGGCATCCCAGTACCCAACAAAACTTCATCACAGTCTCTACTAAGAAGTGCACCCTAAGCCACCGAGGAAACCACAGACACCACTTCCTCAGTTTACAAACACAGAAGTCCTATGGATATAACACTATTGCATGTATGCACAACAAATACCAAAGTGGCCTAACCAACCAATACTATACACACATTTTTCAGGAAAAATTTCTCCCTTATGAAATCAAATTCAAAAAAAATGAAGATGCAACTGTTACAGAAAATGTGCAGATATCAATGTAAAGACATAGGAAACACAAAAAAGAAAGAAGATATGGCACCACCAAAGGAATACAATAATCCTCTAGCAACATCTCTAAATCAAAAATAAATTCATGAAATTCCAAAAAAAAATAATTAAAATTTTGAACTTGAAGAAGTTCAGTGAGATACAAGCAATTTCTGAAAATCAATGCAAAGAAAACAGAATAATAATAAGGATATGAATGAGAAATTCACCAAAGAGATGGAAATCATAAAAAAGAACAAAACAGATATTCTGGAACTAAGAACTTTATTGAATGAAATACAAAATACACCCAAAAGCTTCAAAAATAGACTAGATCAAACAGTAGAAAGAAGCTCAGAACTTGAAGACAGATCTTTGGAAGAACCCAGTCAGGCCCAAATAAAAAATAAAAATGAGAAAGAATGAGCAAAGCCTTTGTGACATACAGGAGTATTTAAAGTGAACAAATGGTTAAACTATCAAAGAAAAAAGAATATGAAAGGTTTAGGAAACCCATTTAATGAAGTAATAGATGCAAAAGTCTGAAGTCTAGTAAGAGATTCAAATATCCAGATGCAGGAGGCACAGAGATCACCAACCAGATACAATGCAAAACATCTTCCCAAAGACACATTATATTGAAACTGTCTAAAGTCAAATACAAGTAGAATATTCTAAAACCAGCAAGAGAAAAGTGTCTAGTCACCTGTAAAGGAACGATAATCAGGCTAATAGGAGATTTCTGGATAGAAACCTTACAGGCCAGGAAAGAATAAGACAATATATTCAAAGTGCTGAAAGAAAGAAAAAAGTGTCAGCCAAGAATACTATATTATTAAAATAATTCTTCATCAATGAATAAGAACTAAATTCTTTCTAGACAAGTAAAAGTAGAGAGAATTCAACACTACCAGAGCATCCCTAAAGAAATGCCCAAAGGAATTCTAAACCTGGAAACAAAAGAACATTTACCATCATGAAAAGACATGAAAGTATAAATCTCACTGGTAAATCAAACATACAAATGAGGAATAGAAAGTACTCAGAGGATACCCTATAGAAAGCCACCAAACCACAATCACAAACAATAAGAGAAAAGAAAGAAACAAAGAATATACAGAAGAATGAGAAAGCAATTAGCAATATTTCAGAAATAAAACATCACATATAAATAATAACCTTAAATACAAATGAATTCAATTCTCCTCTTAAAATTTATAGATGAGTTGAAGGAAAAAAAAATGATTGAACTCAAGGCAACCTATAAGAAATGCACTTTACAAGTAAAGATGCATATAGACTAAAGGTCAAAGGACGTAAAAAGATATTCCATACAAACAGAAACAAAAAACAGAGATAAGTAGATATAATATAAAAGAGTATTTAACTCAAAAAGAGTAATGAGAACAAATAAGATCATTATATAATGATAAAGGAATCAATATGGTAAGTGGAAATAACAATTCTGAATATATATATACTCAACACTGAACACTCAGACTCATAAAGCAAATATTACTAGATCTAAAGAGAAAGATAAATACAAATACAATAATTGTGGGAGACTTCAACACCCTACTCTGAGTATCAGACAGATCATCTAGACAGAAAACAAAGAAAAATTGGTTTTAAACTAGATTTTAGACCAAAGGGACATAATAAGCATTTATAGAACATTTTATTCAACAACTACAGAATACATATATTTCTTATCAGCACATGTAACATTCTCCAGGATATACCATATGTTAGACCACAAAACTACTCCCAACAGTTTTTTTTTTTCAATTTGAGTTATACCAAGCATTTTCTCAGATAACAATGCAATAAAACTAGGAATCAACATTAAGAAGAACTTTGACAACTATGCAAATGCCTGAAAATTAAACAAAATGCTTCTAAAGAATCACTGGGTCAATGAAAAAATTAAATTGTAAATGAAAATTATTCTTAAATCAAATGTATATAGAAATACAACATACCAGAAACTGTGGGGTACAACAAAAAGCAGTGCTAAGAGGAAAGTTTATAGCAATAAATACCAAAAATAAAAAAAAATTAGAAAGATTTCAAATAATCTAACAACACAACACTAAGAACTAGAAAAACAAGAACAAATCAAATCCACAAGTAGCAAAGGGAAAGAAATAATAAAGATCAAAGTAGAACTCAACAAAACAGAGACTAAAAAGTCAATACAAAGGATCAACAAAATGAAAATTTGGTTCTTTGAAAAGATAAACTAAATTAATAAACCACTAGCTAGACTAGAAGAGGAGAGAAAAGGCCCAAATAAACAAAATTAGATATGAAAAAAGAGCTATCACAATTGATGCCACAGAAATATTAAAGATCATCAAAGACTATTATGATCCACAATATGCCAACACACTGGCCAACCAAGAGGAAATAGATAAATTCCTAGAAACATATAACCTACCAAGATTTAATTAGGAAGAAACAGGAAAACTAAACTGCCTAATAATAAGTAGGAAAATTGAATCAGTAATACAAAGTCTCCTAAAAAAGAAAAGCCATAAACCAAATGGATTTTTTTTTTTTTTTTTGAGACAGGGTCTTACTCTGTCACTCAGGTTAGAGTGCAATGGCATCATATCTCACTGCAATTTCAAACTTCTGGGCTCTAGTAATCCTTCTGCCTCAACCTTCTTAGTAGCTATGACTAGAGGTGTGCACCACCATGCCCAGCTAATTTTTCTATTTTTTGTACAAACAGTGTCTCACTCTTGCTTAGGCTGATTTCAACCTCTCAACCTCAAGCAGTCTTTCCAGCTCAGCCTTCCAAAGTGCTAGGATTACAGGTATGAGCCTCTGCACCTGGCCTCAAATGGAATTTTTGACAAATATTAGCAAATATATAAAGAGGAACAAATACTAATCCTTCTCAAACTATTAAAAAAGATTAAAGAGGAAGATATTCTTTCTAACTCATTTTATGAAGTCACCATTATCCTTATACTAAAATGAGACATGGACACAATGAGAATGAAAACTACAGGTCAACATCCCTGATAAATATAGATACAACAATCCTCAACAAAATACTAGCAAACCAAATCTACAGACCATCAAAAGGTAATACATCATGATCAAAAGGAATTTATACCAGGAATGCAAGGATGGTTCAACATATGACTACCAATGAATGTGATAAAGCACAGCAACAGAATGATGATCAAAATTATATTGTCATCTCAATAGACACATAAAGAGCATTTCATAAAATTAAACATGACTTTATGATAAAAACTCTCAGCAGTGTTTTGAAGAATATTCATCAAAGATAATAAAAGATATATATGAAAAATCCACAGCTAACATCAGACTGAATGGGAACAAATTGAAAGCCTTTCCTCTAAGAATTGGAAGAAGACAAGTTTCCTTACTTTCAATACTCTTATTCAACATAGTACAGGAAGTTATAACTAGAACAATCAGGTAAGAGAAAGAAATTAAAGTCATCCAAATTAGAAAAGAGTAAGTCAAATTGTCTCTTCTTGTAGAGGACATAATCTTATATTTAGGAAAAACAAAAACTCCCCTGATAAATTCATAGAATTGATAAACAAATTCAGAAAAATTTCAGGATACAAAATCAATGTATAAAAATCAGAATCATTTTTATACAGCAATAATGAATTAGTCCAAAAAGAAATCAAGAAAGCAATACATTTACAATAGCTACAAAAAAAATACCTAGCAGTAAATTTAACCAAAGAGATAAAAGATCTCTATAAGGAAA
This sequence comes from Mirza zaza, assembly GCA_008750895.1. Taxonomy (NCBI): domain Eukaryota; kingdom Metazoa; phylum Chordata; class Mammalia; order Primates; family Cheirogaleidae; genus Mirza; species Mirza zaza. Next base: position 79,251 of record VSMD01061501.1, on the reverse strand, counting down.
ACTATAAAACACTGATGAAAGGAATCATAGTGACACTAACAAATGGAAAGACAGTCCATGCTTATGGATCAGAATAATTAATATTGTTAAAATGACTAAATTGTTCACATCAATCTACAGATTCAATGCAATCTCTATCAAAATACCAATCTCATTGTTCATAGAAATAGAAAAAAAAAAATCCTAAAATTTGTATTAAACCAAAAAAGAGCCAGAATAGTCAAAGCAATCCTGAGTGAAGAGAATAAAGCTAGAGGCCTCAAACTACTTTACATCAAAATATATTACAAGGCTACAGTAATTTATATAGCATGGTATTAGTATAAAAATAGACATAGAAGGCAATGGAACAGAATAGAGATATCAAAAATAAGTCTACATATTTAAAGCCAATTGATCAGCAACAAAGACATCAAGAACATACATTGGGAAAAGGACATATTCAATAAATGGTGCTGGCACAACTGGATAACCATATGCAGAAGAATGAAACTAGACTCTTATCTGTCATCATGTATAATTAACTCAATATGGATTAAAAACTTAAACGTAAGACCCCAAACTATAATACTACCAGAAGAAAACAGGGAAAACTCTTCAGGACGTTGGTCGAGGCAAGGATTTTATTGCTAAGACATGAAAAACACAAGCAACCAAAACAAAAGTAGACAAATGGGATTATATTAAACTATCAAGCTTTTGCAAAGCAAAAGAAATAATTAACAGGGTAAAGAATCAACCTGTAGAATAAGAGAAAATATTTGCAAATTATTTATCTGACAAGGGACTGATATCTAGAATATTCAAAGAACTTACACAACTCAACAGTAAAAAAATCAAAGTATCCCATTAAAAAATTGTCAAAAGACATGAATAGACATTTCTCATAAGAAAACATATCAATACAAATGACCAACAGGTATATGAGAAAATGCACAACTTCACTAATCATCAGTGATGTGCAAATCAAAGCCACATGAGATATCAATTTATCCCAGTTAGAATGGTTATTATTAAAAAGAAAAAAATGGCAGATGTTAGTGAGGATGTGTAGAAAAGGAAACTCTTCTAAACTATTGGAAAACAGTATAGAAATTTCTCAAAAACTAAAAATAGAATTACTATATGATTCAGTAATCCCACTACTAAGTATTTATTAAAAAAAAAAAAAGAAATCACTGTATCAAAGGTATATATAGCACTCCCATATTTATCACAGCTCTATTCCCAACATCAAGGATATGGAATCAACCTAATTGCCAATCAGTGGATGAATGGAAAAAGAAAATGTGAGATACACACACATGCCCCCCCACACACACACAATCGCATACACAATGGAATACTATTTAGCCATAAAAATAATGAAATCATATCATATCATTTGCAGCATCATGGATGGAACTAGAAATAATTATGTTAAATAAAATAATCTGAACACAGAAAAAGACATATATTACATGTTCTCACTCATAATGTGGGAACTAAAAAAGTAGGTAACATGGAGGTAGAATGTGGAATGATAGATACCAGAGAATGGGAAGGGTGTATGGGTGGGAGGAGAGAGGTTGACGAATGAGTATAAGCACACAGTTAGATAGAGGAAATAAGTTTCAATATTTGATAGAAGAGTAGGTTGACTATAGCTAACAAAAATATATTGTATTTTCCAAAATGTCAAAGACCTGAAATAAACCCAACAAATAGAAATGATAAATACTTGGGTGATGGAAACCCTAAATACCCTGATTTTATCATTACTCATTCTGCAGACGTATCAAAATTTCACAAGTACTCCATGTATATGTATAAATATATGAAAAAAATTAAGAAAATAAAATTTAATTTTATTATTTTAAATTAGCAAATAAAAATTGTACACATTTATCTTATAACACATGATGTTTTCTAAGTATGTATATAATACATTGTCAATGACTAAGTTGAATTAATTTACATGTACATTACCTCAAATGCATATCAATTTTTTGTGAGAACACTTAACAATAGTTCTACAATAAAACCTAACATTTATTTATTTTTTAATTTTATTTCAAGAAGATATAAGTGTACAAACATTTTGGTTACATTTTATATCTTTGCCTCTCTCTAGCTAGGGTTAGAGGTATGCCCTTTCCCTCCACAATGCTCACCACATCCCTCAGATGTGGGTCTACCCCCCAACCCCTGAATGGAGAACATCACCACTATTTGAGCACCATAGTGTTAATGAGTCAGTAGCAATTTGATAGCGAGTACATGTGGAGCCCATTCTTCCTATCTTGTGTCACCTCACTTTGGATAATGAGTGTTCCTGTCTCTCCACATCCTCGCCAGCATTTGTTGTTTTGGGATTTTTTGATAAAGGGGCCAATCTCACTGGGGTTAGGTGATATCTCATTGTGAAGAAGTAATATTTAAAGTGCTTTACAAAGTTCTACAGAAATAAAATCTTTAATCCTACTTATTTATAACCTCACTCTTTTTTTAGAAATATTTATTATGTACAAATTATATGCCAGACATTGTGATGGTAATGAGGTAATGACTAACTACACATTACACCACGATATATTTTAACATATATTAAGAGCTGAGAACACTACCTACACTACCTGACACTCCACAGGTGTCAGCAATTAGCTCATGTTATGTGGGAGTATCTGTAATAATTACAGCCCCTGCTCAAATGGAGCTAAGAGTTTAACAGGGAATTCAAACAATGATCTGTAAATAATTGAAGTGTATGTAATTATGTGTATTGATAATTAATTTTATCAATTGCTGTGCACACATTTTTTCTTAATTTAAGCTCGATCAGCAGGACACACCACCACAAGCCACACCAGTTTTACTTACATTATTTAAGGAAGAAGAGAAAAAGAGAGAAAGTAAGAGAAAAGTACCACAGAGGAAGAACACAAAAGAGTAATCATACCAGTAGGATCCCATTATCAGCACCGGAGGCTTATCATCATGGGTAATCTCAACACCGGGGCAGTCTCTCAGGCAGCGGTGAAGGCAACTCTCTGGGATATCAAGCAGGAAGGCAGCGGCATGGAGATGTTAGACAGAGAAGCAGCAGCGAAGAAGTAGCGTCTGAGAAGTGGATGAAAAGCGGATCGGGACTTTCTTATACTGTTTATATAGTGGTTTGAACAAAGAAAGGCTTTGGCGCCAAAAAGGCATACACTCTGGTCACTGAGGTCCCTCATCTAGCCAGGAACCGTGGCCTGTAGTGACTGGTCTCACATATCAGTTCCGGGCATGAACCTAGGGTAAACATCCCTGGACAGCCCAGGATAAACAATCCTAGGCAGTCCAGGAAGTCCAGGATAAACCCCCCCAGGCACATAGCTCAGAGCTGTCAATTCCCATTTCCTCAAGAAGTGGCCAACTTCTCTAGGAAATGGGTGCATACCTCAAGCCTTATAAATTTATATGACCCCAAGTAGGCCTTAATATTCTGTACCTCAGTACATTATGAAACGAATGGTTATGAGTAATATTTCACTTAGTTTGGTTAGAAAGTCTGTTATAAGGAAGTTATGTTTCAGGCAAGACCTGAAGCTTGGGCAATATAAAGGCTAGAAAAAAAAAATGTGTTGTGTAAAGCTGTCACTACACGCAAACTCCTTGGAAGGAAATAGCTTGATGTGTTTGGGAGAGAGCAGCAAAAGATAAGGTTGGGCAGAGGTGCAGGGGCCACCTATGAAGAATTCTGAAGGTCAGAGCAAATATATTTTGTGATCACAAATATTACTGGCAATCATTCCAAGTTTTAAGTGGATAGCGTCTTTGTGTTCATGTGCAGTTTTCCATGAAAAGTGACATTTCATTTGTTTTATATGGATTTCTAGGAATTCTTTATATAGTCTGCACTCAATACCTTTGCTAGTTTTTGTAGCAACTATTCTCTTCCATCAGTTTAATCTTATCATGTAGGTTGGTGTTGTTTGATGGAGGGTCCAGTATTATCTTTTGGAGGTGACTTTTCTCTCTGATCCTTCATGTTTCCTATGATCTTCCGCTGGTTCTTTCTCATCTGGGTGTTTTGTCGAGGACCGGAGGTGCTGGGGGTGGGTTATTGGCTAAATTCTGGTGTTGCTAAGGATTGATCTATGGCAGGGCTGGGCATATATGGTCTGGTTCTGTAGTGACTTACACGGCTATGCAGGGTGCAGAGAGCTGCTCCTTGTGTGCGAGGGGCTGTGGCCAAGGGCGAAGGGAGTTATCAGCACCACAGGTAGCAGACACAGGCAGACTTCAGTACAACAAAAAACTTTCTAACAGCCCACGGGTTCAGAAGAAGTTGGAGGGGAGAGTGGGCAAAGATATTACTCAGGAGTGAAGGATACAGGAGGACTCCCCGGTGGAGCTGCCCACCCAAACCCTGTAGCAACTATTTTCTGACACTCTGTGGGCTTACTTTTCACTTTCTTAATAGAGTATTCGAGGAAGTAAAATACCTAATTTTAACAAAGTACAATGTATTACTCATTTCCTTTATACCAGTGATTTTTGGTTCTGTTGGAAGGCATATTCCCTTACCATAAACTTGTGAAGGTGTTCGCCTGTGTTACTGTTTTAAACAGCAAATTGTTTCACATTTAGACCTTCAATCCCCTGGAATTGATTCCTGTACTTCGTATAAACCCAGTCAGATTTCATTGTTTTTTATATGGATAACCAATTGATACGGCATCATCTTTGGAAAGTAGCAGCATTGGCAAGATTTTTGCATCTATAATCAAAAGAGATAGTGATAGGGATAAGGCTAAGACTGACTTCATAGAATGAGCGAAGAAATGCTCCCTCATTTTTTGCAAGAGTTTGTAAACAACTATTGCTAAGTTTTCTTTAAATATTTGATGGAATTCACCAGTGAAGCCATTGATATTTTTATTTGGGAAGTTTTTGATCATTAATTCAATCTCTTTACTTGCTATGAATCTAGCAAACTTTAATATGTGTTCTTGAATCTTGAGTCTTGGTAGCAGGTGTCCTTCTAGAAGTCTGTCTATTTTATTTAGGTTATACAATTTGTTTGCATGCAGTTAGTTGTTCATAGTAGACCCTTTTATTCTTTCTATTTTTCTGTAATGGAAGAAGGGATTCCATTTCTTTCATTTCTCATTTTTCTAAGTTGTCATCTTTCTTTTTTCTTGATCAGTGCAAAGATATGTCAATTTTGCCTATTTTTCAAAACATCAACTTTGGATTTGATTGATTTCTTTATTGTTTTTCTGCTACTCATCTTATTATTTCTCATATTCACCTTTAATATTTTCTTTTTTCTGCTGTGTTGGATCTATACTGCTCTTGTGCCACCCTAGGGTAGGTTCTCTAAATTTCCCTGTTATCTGTCAATTTTTCAGAGTCTTCATGTATTATGGTTGCTTTTTGTATTTTATCCAGAGTTGTAGTTGGAATTAGCAGGGAAGGTACACTGTAGTGCTCTTACTGTATCTCTTGACTGATAACAGAATTCCTCTGTGTTCGTTTTAATTGTGTCTAGAGTGAATATTATTATCAGTCCTTCCTATGAAAGCATTTCTATCATATTTTCCTCAGCTCAAAATATTGATAGATATATGATTTTAAAGCAGATAGCTTGGTTTAGCAGATTTTTTAAAAGATTACATTTTTATGTAATAGAATATCACATTTCCTAGTAGTGTAAATTCTATGAGTGTTCTATTATCCTTAGATCTGGTATCATTGATTTTTCTGGGTAGGGATCCTAAAACCTATCATTCTTCTGCAATTTCAGGAACTGGTTTTAAGCAGACCATAAAAGCAACTTAATTTAAGGGGTCAATTTGAGAGTTGAATTTGAGAACAATTTAGGGATGAAAAGAAACTGCAGTGGGTGTTTTAAATTGGCAAACGATGCTCACTATATTTTTTTTAAATCAGAAATTTCAAGAGAACGGTTAACATAAAATGGCATATGGTAAAAAATGTGCTGATGTGACAACTCTCACAGCCTATAATTAAGGAACAAATTTTGGATTTTAATAGTTCCTCTAATCTGGTGAATGTCACGTTCTTCTTTTTTCCACTTTTGATAATCTTTTATAGGAATTAAAGGTGGCAAAAGCTAAGAAACAGGAGACTAAAGTGAAAAGACTTATCATCAAATCTGAGGAACCATTCTATCCAACCCTGGAAAAATGTTGCGATCTGTCCAATGTCAACAATTAGAGTTATTAAACAATAGATTTATATTTTATATTACACACAAATATATTTTATACTACCACACACAAAAGAAAGCAAAGAAAAAAGGCAAGCCTGACACTAGGATAAATCATTTGCAACACATATATCTGAAAAAATCATTGTATCCAGAACACATAAAAAAAATCTGTTACAAGCATAATAACTAATAAAAAGTGGAGAATTAACTAGAACCAGCAAAATCAAAAAGAAGTGATCCAAATGGCATATTAAACACATAGAGAAATTATCAACAACTTTAATTATTTGGGAAATGAAAATGGAAATAAAAATCAGTTATTAATATATATAAACCAAAATGGCTAAAACTAAAATGACTGATAACAGGGTTGTGCAAGATGTGGAAAACTTAAATTATCAAGCATTGCCTGTAGGAATAAAAATTGCCTATTCAATTTGGGAATCTCTTTGGTAGTTTCTAATTAATTTAAATATATATTTATCCCAAATACTTGTACTATAAGTGTCTTGGATTTCATATCATTTTCAGATTTTAGAATGTTTGCATATACACAATGAGATATCTTGAGGATGGGACCAAAGTGTAAAACATGAAATTCACTTATGTTTCTTGTATGCCTTTCAGACATAGCCTGAAGCTAATTATATACAATGTTTTAAATAATTTTATGCATGAAACAAAGTTAGTGTACATTAAACCATCAAGAAGCAAAGGTGTCACTACCTCAGCTACCCATGTGAACAATCTCTGTTTGTTTGGCATCACCATCATTCCTGACTCTGAATTTATATACTACTGATAAGCAATCATTTTCTTATACTTATTTACACATCAGTACTTAACAGTAAAAAACATGACATACCATTAACACCTGTACAGGTTGAGCATTCCTAATCTGACAATTCAAATTCTGAATTGGCAGGTATGGAATTTTCCACTTGTGGCGTTATGTTGCTGCTCAAAAAGTTTTGGACTTGAAATTTTTGGATTAGGGATACTCAATTTGTGTAACTATAATCTATCAATTCATATACTAGGTATGTACACAAGAAAAATGAAAACATGTGCCTACAAAAAAGACACATAAAAGATGTATATAGCATCTTTATTCATAATATCCAAAAACTAGAATAAGCCTATATATACATTCACAGAACACTGAGAACAAATGAGGTCTATCGATACAATAGAATACTAAATAATGAACTACTGATAATTACAAGAAGATATTTTTGCCACATGTTGAGAGAGTGAAGACAGGCATAAAAGAGCATATGTAATATAATTCCATTTATATGATGTTTGAATACTTGCGATTTTAATCTAACATGATATAAATCAGAAAAATATCAACATAATATTTAATTACCTCAATAGAGAATCTAAAAAGAAAACAGAAAAAAATTTTGAAAAATAAATTGAAGGGGCAGGAGGTTGGGAAGTTGTTGATCAAATAATATAAAATTTCAGTTAGACAGGAGAAATAAGTTCAAGAGACCTATTTTACAACATAGTGGGTATAGTTAATAAAAATGTATGGTATATTTGAAAACTAATGACAGTAAATTTTAAGTGTTCTCATCATAAAAAATTATGTCAATTAGATTTATTTAGCCATTCAACAATGTATGCATATTTCAAAACATCGTATCGTACATCATAAATATGTACAGTTTTACTAGTCAGTTAAAGAACTAATTAAAATTATAGATCATAAATTTAAAAACATACACTTATGACAAACGTCAGCAATCTAAATATAAAGTGAACATTTTTGAATCTCATGAAGAACATCTAAAACATCCTCCACCTGGTATTATTTATTTAAGAGACATTTTCTCACTCCATGGCCCAGGCTGCTCTCAAACTCCTGAACTCCAGGGATCCTCCTGCCCTCAGAATCACAAGTAGCTACAATTATATGCGCACAAAACTGTGCCTGGTCCTGAAATTATTCTTAATGATTAAATATGGAATGCTTTACTTCAAAGATTAGTAGTAACTAGGCAAGAATTTCTGCTCTCATCATTTCTGTTTACTTTTACCGAGGGACCTAATCACTATAATAGAGTAATAAAAAAAAATAAGAGGCATACAAGTTAGGAGGTAAAAGAAGTAATACTGTATTTACTTGCAGATTATGTACGTAGAAAAACATAAAATATCTACAAAAATATTTTTGAATGAATATGTAAGTTAGACAATTTTTCATGATATAAGGTCAACATAAAAAATTAATTGTGCTGGTATATTGACAACAAATGGGAGTGGTGTGCACCGTTTAGGGGATAGACACACTTGAAGCTCTGACTCGGGTGGGGCAAAGGCAATATATGTAACCTGAGCATTTGTATCCTCATAATATGCTGAAATTAAAGATAAATAAATAAATAAAAATTAAACATTTTTTTGAAGCAATAACTGTTACAATTACTGTTACAATTGCTACAGTTAGCAATTTCCCTCTATTGCTATGAAATTTCTTTGACATAAAATAATGGTTTAAATAAAAGTTATTGATCCAAAGATTTATACTAAAAAATGTTGCATTTGACAGATAAATTGCTATGAAAGACAATCAAAAACTAAATAAAAATTTAAGCTAACTCTATTTAATTGCAATTACTGACAAGTAGATTGCCAAGGTTATCAAGTTACATTATTTCATATATTTTATAGAGTAGCCACCAATTACTTCAAACCCTTATGTTTGAATAAGCACAGATAGAGTGATGCAATCATAGGTATAAAAATACTTAGTTTAAAACCTTATTTTGCTATGAAAATAATGATTAAATATTTTATTTCTAAATATACTTAATATGCTAAATTGTAATATTATAAAGCATGTTTTTGCTTCACTTATCTGCATTAGTATAATAAAATCATGACTAAGCTTGTGGTGTGAAATGCAAGTAAGACATAAAACTTAAATATGCTTATGAAAGAATACCTTTATTTATAATGGACACTTATGATCAATAACTTAAGCAAACCTCTTAGATAAGCAAACATGTTAGTTTTTTTTTATCTTTAAGTGTAAAATCAGAACACTTTGTGATTCTCTTACTTGGCTTCAATGTTATGGATATTAGATAATAATCTAATGCACAAAAGTATGTGTCCCATTTATGACTGTAAAACATGTGTTCTATTGATTTATTTGAAATGCTAAATAATCATAAGGTTATGATGGAATACCTAGAAAAGTTTATCAGGCATATACTAGTTAAACATTTTTCCCTTTTTAAAAATCTTCTGAGATGGCTAAAAGTCACTTTCCAATTATCAGATAATGAAATAAGCTAAAGTCATTTATTTATCTCATAGAAAGAGATGTAGTTATATATCCATAATTATATTTCTTTTTTCCAAAATGAATGTCTCTCTTTTTGCTGTAATACTTTGAAATTCAGATATTGCTCCCTCCACATCATGACCATAAACTTCAGGGTCTCTGCTTGGTAACTCTGCATGCTTTCTGGTCTTAAGGATCCAAAAAATAAGAAATATGTCACATTAATGTCTGCCTCTTAATCATTTTCACATTTAATATTATAAGCATACAACTTGATATGCACAATTATATCATTTGTGTTTATACCTTCTTGTTTTAAAATCCATCCCTCTAGTCTCTCCTTCAGTACCATGGATCTATTTCCTTTAATTCCTATGCCCTAACATCATCCCTATTTTGTTTTTTCTTTTTTTTTTGGAGACAGAGTCTCACTCTGTTCTCACTCTGTTGCCCAAACTAGAATGCCCTGGCGTCAGCCTAGCTCACAGCAACCTCAAACTCCTGGGCTCAAGCGATCCTCCTGCCTCAGCCTCCTGAGTAGCTGGGACTTCAGGCATGTGCCACCATGCCCAGCTAATTTTTTTCCTATATATTTTTAGTTGTCTAATTAATTTCTTTCTACTTTTAGTAGAGACAGGGTCTCGCTCTTGCTCAGGCTGGTTTTGAACTCCTGACCTTGAGCAATCCGCCTGCCTTGGCCTCCCAAAGTGGTAGGATTACAGGTGTGAGCCACTGCGGCGAACCTTGTTTGTTCTTATGAGAAATACTTTCATTTAAAGTTTGCAAGTTGTTTTCTATGGGGAGAGGGGTATAATTTGGCAGAGAAGCAAAGCAATATGCTAAGAGAAAAGGGATGGAGATCACCAAACACTTTCCTTTTAAGATTAACATGAGCCAATGGTTGATTGTTTTGTTAACCTAAACAACAAAAAGAGGCTCTCTAAAAGAAAATGATAATTGTTGGAGAATGGAGTATTGCAGTGGAAATACTCCTGCCATATTAAGCTATGCACATATTCAGAAAAGTAAAGGAAGATAAAGGTTTTTAAAGAAAAAAATGAAGAGGATTACATAATTGTTTTGAAATGATTATTCTTGACTACAAAGATCAACAACAAGGATGACGCCAGCAGACATTAGACAGTGCTGGGTAGATGTCCTGGCAGAAGTATTTTTTGTGTAAGGTTGTGATGGTCTTTGTGTAAAGCTATAGTTTGTGCAGAGTCTTTTGTGATAGTTTTTATTATCAGACATATAAGTATGAGGACCTTCTTCCCACAGCTCTATGTATCAGTTGCTTTTTTTTTTTTTCTTTTAACATTGGTGACTCCATTTTGATTCTGACAACTTTCACAGTTTTATAGTAATAGCTGTGATAATTCCCCAGCCTACATCCTTTTAAATGTGATTTTTGCTGCTTTGACACATTAAAAGTAGCTATAGAAATACAAACGTCTCAAAAAAAATTGTGAGATAGCTTCGGGAACATTTAATTCAGAAACATCTCAGGGTATGCTTAAGGGAGTTGCACCAACAAAAGCACTACGATTCTAGATGAAAGATTAAATTTTTAAAATGTCATAAAGGTCTCTGGGCCCTCAACTTTTCACAGGTAAGAAGGTGGCTGAGAAAGTATTCAATGGCTAGGAAGCTTTACTCATAGAGCAGTAAAGAAATGACTGCAAGTCTAGGATAGAACCAGGTGATGATCTGTGCTAGCCTTCTGATTCACTTTTACCAATAGAATTAGGTGAAAGTGACATTGAGCCAGTTCTAAGCCAAAGCCTCAAACCTTGACCGTTTCCTCTCTGTCCTTTGGAAACCTACCCAGATAACATGAGTAGAAGCCCAGGGTAACCTACTGGATGATAAGAGATTCACAGCTTAATCACATCCATAATCCCAGCCACCAGCCATCCTGGCTCAAAAATCAAAAGATCTACTGATTTGCTGCTGACTTCGGACAGATGAAGGAGTTCTGCTGAGGACAGCTTAAATTTCAGACTGACAGATTCATAAGTTAACAAAATGGATATTTTAAGTCATGAAACTTTGGGATAGTTTTATTTGCAGCAATATTGACTGATATTGACCATGAGCGATTGATATATTAATAGTTCCAAATTGGATGAGTTCTCAGGAAAGGACGTAAGAATGAATAGAGAAAGTCACTGAGTGTGAGAAATGACTTTCCTGGTGACTCAGGTACAATATCTGAGCCAATTATTTTAAACGAAAGTTAATTCCAGTCTCAAAATGTGGCTGAGGTTGACAAGGTTTATCCTCTGGCTGTTCTGACATTACTGAGCATGCTATAGAAATTGTAGATAAGGAGCCGAGTCATAAAATACGGTATTATTTAAAATATAATCCAATGAAGGCATGAGATTTAAATGTCACTCTAAGGAGAAAAATCTCTTTTTCCTCTCATGTACCCATGAGAAAATATGCTGACCCTACTAACTTACTCATTATCAGAATAAATAATAGAATAGGGGCCTGTGAAAGCCTTCTATTTACAAAAACAATAACATATGGACACAATAATAATAAATAATAAGGGTAATTATTAGACCATTTAGAAATTTTGTCTGTCCCTAAAATATAGCACTTAGTGGAAGAAACAGGGAATAGTGTTCACAGGAAAATAAATAATTTCAAGATGTTAAAAGGAAAGATCATACCATCTATTTTTATTTGTACATTGCTAGTCTCGGTGAGCAGGGTCTAGCTAGTAACATATGTTCCAAAAACATTTGATGAATGAATAAATAAATATGCATTAAAAAGTGATGTGATCTTTCTTTGAATCTCATACTGGTTAAAAGAAGATATTAATTTAATAATAATATATGTCATATAAGGTTATAAATATAATTAATCATTATCCTTTTTATGTACCAAAATATATATTTAATTAAACATATTAATGTAATTATATTAAGTGTCTAACACAATGTCACCAAGAAACATGAAATATATTATTTTTCTCATTTCACAAATAACAACACAGATTGGAAGAGATTAAGTACCTTGCTTAAGGGAAAATAATTACTAACTCGTGGAGTTTGAACTCAGACCCTTCGTTATTCTTATCGCAGTATACCATAAACAATGAGAGAAACTAATTTCTTCAATAAGATCTCCAGTGCATGCTGTTTAAAGTTAGCAAATGATAAGAGTACAATTTGCCCATTTATATGTGACATTTAAGAGGAAGTGGTAATTTCAGTTTTATGTTGGATGGGCATATTCTGAGTAACCAAGGGACCTGAATTTTGGGTACAGTTTTGCTAAAATATAATTATATTGTAATTATAGGTAAACCACTTAAGCTTTCTAGAACCCTTTTTTTCCTAACCTTTAAAATGAGCAGATTAAGGTCTTGAATTCTAGTTTTTTACATACAGGCTTACTTAAAATTACAATATGTACAACAAATAGAAATGGAGCTGCTCTGCTTGAAGGTGGCAAAAAAATAATAATAATAATAATTTCTAATTTAATCCCCTCATTTCAACTGAGTGTTCAGTTGCACCAATCCTGAAATGCTCATAACCACGGGTCTTCTAAAGTCCTTTTTAGTTGTGAATTTGTTTGATATAATTAAAATCCATGAGACCTGTACTGGTCACGTGTTGCATGTATTGCTGCATAACAAATTATCTCAAATTCAGTGACTTAAAATAACAAACAGTTATTATTTCATAAGCCATGTGATTTAGGAATCTGGGAGTGGCTTAGCTTTTGGCTCAGAATATCTTGTGAGACTATAGTCAAACTGTTGGCCTGGGCTGAATTCATCTCAGGACTTGATTCAGGCTGGTGCATCTGCTGTAAGATCACTCACATGGCTGTTGGAAGGCCTTAGAAAATTTAATTCCAAACTGGCTCACATGGTTGCTGACAGCCTTCATTCTCTGCCATGTAGGAGTTTTCATAGATTGCCTGATTATCTTCACAACACAGCAGTTGGTGATTCAATAGAGGATGTCGGGGTACACCTTAGGTGGAAGTCACAGTGGTTGTAAAATCTAATTTCAGAAGTGAAATCCCACCATTTTCACCACATTCTATTCACTATGCACATGTCACTAAATCTAGCCTATGCTTGCAGGGAGAAAAATAACTTCATATATTAAAGGCAGAAAAGAATTTGCAGACAGATGTTTAAAACCATTGATAGACCTGAAATTGAATTTTATTGGAGGCAGCCATACTCTATAAATAAGTAATTATTACAAGCCAAAAAACTCAATGTTTATGATATTGAATATGACAGTAAGTAAATGTTATTTTTATTATTTCATGATGGTGTGCCAATTTGATCAAACCTAAAGTACATGACTCCTACACACTCCCTCATGCATGCACTTATCTGACTCTCAAAGTATCATATTTAAGTTGCTATAAACTATTCTTTGACCAATTTGTCGCTACTCAATTATACTCAAACAGCCTCAGCTTAGAATCACAGATTTTTATTTAGAAATCTCTCAAGATATCCATATTACACTCTTGCCATATTACTTTTCCCATATGAAATCTTAAACCTGTATTTTAATCAGGCCTAAACCTTGCCAAACACTTTTCAATATATCTGTCTTGATATTTAGTCATCAATGTTTTTTTTGTAAACATTAGTATTTTTAAAGGCCAAAACCAACAGAAAGTTGTTATCCTTTTTTTCTGTTTTCTAAAATTATTATTATTATTATTTCAATATTTTTAGGGAGTACAACAGTTGTAGTTACATGGATGAATTGAATAGTGGAGAATTCAGGGCTTTTAGTGCACCTGTCACCAGAATAGTGTACATTGTACCAAATAGATAATTATTAATTCCTCACTCTCTTCCTGCTCTCCCTTTTTCTTAGGTTCCAGTGTCCATTATACCACCTTATGAACATATATACCCATCATTTAGCTCCCAATTATAAGGATTTAGCTCCGTATTATAATGCAGAACATGTGGGATTTGTGTTTCAATTACTAAGATACTTCACTTAGGATAATGGTATCTAGCTCCATCCAAGTTGCTGCAAAATAAATTATTTCATTGCTTTTATGGCTGAGTAGCACTCCATGGTGCATATATACACCACATTTTATTTATTCATTCATCAATTGATGGATTCTTAAGTTGATTACATGTCTTTGCAATTGTGAATTGTCAGCAATAAACATTTGGGTACAAATGTTTTTTTTTGATATAATGACTTTTCCTTTAGGTAGATATCCAGTGTGGGATTGCTGGATCAAATGGTAATTCTTTTCAGTTCATTGAGGAATCTCCATACTGTTTTCCATCAAAGTTGTACTAGTTTACATTCCCACCAACATCCAGAACTTTTAGCGATGGTGCTGTTTATTTCTTTCCTTAAGTCTAATAGTATTTGTTTTATGAATTTGTGAGTTTCTGTGTTAGGTGCACATATATTTAGGATTGTTATGTCTTTTTGCTTAATAAATTCCTTTATCATTATATAATGATCTCCTTTATCTTTTTTCATCAATATTGATTTAAAGTCTATTTTATATAAGAATAGGTATTCCTGCTCACTTTTGGTTTCCATGTGCATGGAATACTTTTTCCGCCCCTTAACCTATATGAATCTTTATGAGTCAAATGGGTTTCTTGGAGACAGCATATATTTGGGTAGCATGTTTTTTATTCACTCTGCCAATCTGTAACTTTTAAGTAGGGCATTTAGACCATTTACATTCAATGTTAATATTGATGTGTGAGATACTGTTCTGGTTATCATTTTGATTATTATCTAGTTGCTTTGTTTTCTACCTTGTGTTACTGTTTTATAAGAGCTGTGAGTTTTAATTTTTGATTGTTTTTACACTGGTAGGTATTGATTATTCTGTTCAATGTATAGAGCACTTTGAAGAATTTCTTATAGGGCAGATCAAGTGGTGATAAATTCCTTTAATGTTTTCTTGTCTGTGAAAGACTATTTCTCCTTCATTTATGAAAATTAGTTTCCTAGGATACAAAATTATTGGCTGACAGTTATTCTGTTTAAGAAGACTATAGATAGAACCCCATCCAGTTATTCTGTTTAAGAAGACTATAGATAGGACCCCATTCATTTTTGGCCTTTAAGGTCTCCTCTGAGAATCTTGCTGCTAGTTTGAGAGTTTTCCTTTTTAAGTTATATAATGCTTTTGTCTTGAAGTTCATTGAATTTTCTCCTTCACTTTGATTTTGGCCAGGCTGATGACTATGTGCATTGGATATGTCTTATTTGCAACAAATTTTCCAGGAGTTTGATGATCTTCTGCTATCTGGATGTCTAAATCTCTAGCAAGACCAGGAAAATATTCCTCCATTATTTCCTGAAGTAAGTTTTCCATGCTTTTTACTTTTTATTCTTCTTCCTCTGGTATAACTGTAATTCTTATGTACAATCATCTTCTATGATCCCATAATTCTCAAAAGACTTTGTTCATTTATCTTGATTCATTTTTATTCATTTTTGATGACTGGGTTAATTCAAAAGCCTTATCTTCAAGCTTTGAAATTCTTTTTTCTGCTTGGTCTAGTCTGATGTTAAAATGGTCCTCTGTATTTTGAACTTCCCTAAATGTACCTCTCATTTCCAGAAGTTCTATTATTTTTTTAAATTATCTATTCTTTTAGTGAATATTTTTCATTCATGCTCTTAATAGTTTTTTTTGGTTTCTTTATGTTGGTTTTCAACTTTCTTATCAGTCCCATTAAGCTGATGTAATCTATATTTTGAATTCCATATCTGACATTTCAAAAAGTTATTTTTGTTTGGATTCTATAATTTCAAACATAATTTATAAGTTCATGTATACAGAAAACTTGCAATTTAAATGGTTGAAAGGGAACTATGAGCTTATATTTTATTTTATATAACAATACATTCTCTTAGGGTGTACTATGATTTATCTCCTTGTCCTTCAAATCACAGTTAAAATGGTAACTTCCTTGTAAAATTTTCTTTCCATCATAGTTATTCTTTTTTGAACTCCCATCTCATTTGTACCTATGTTATAACAATTGTGACACTGGAATCCAGTACTCACTAAACTACAAGTCTTGTGAATGTGAAGAATATAGAGTATGTTCATTTATCTCTTACCTCCAATACAATATAATTATTCATTCATTTATCTTCAACATTATCTACCTTTGAAGTTACTATGCAAAACTGAACTAATCATTCAAGGAAGTTAAGAGTAAAATGACCAGATAAGCCATCAGGAGTTGTATTGGGGTAGGCTAGAATTCTTAGTAATAAACAATCCCTAAATCTCAGTGCTTTAAAACAAGAAAGTTTATTAATTATTCATACCACAATTCCAATGTAGGCCTAATTTATTGTCATCACTAAGGCTGATGGAACCTGCTGGCATTGCAATACAAGGTTCCAAAGTTCTTCACTGCTGGGCAAGAGAGCATGAGAAATCACTTATCAGCAATCAAATACTTCCAACCCCAAATAAACACATTACTTTTGTTCACATTTCATTGACTCTGAAGCAATCCACATGTTCACAGTTAACTGCAAGAAAGTGTGTGGCTAAATAGGAAAGAGCCAAAATCTTGGTGACTACTAGTGATGGCTTCCACAATAGTCCCAGTATATAATCTCTATATAAGGGGCCACACAAGCTAATGAATAAAGACAGAGTAGTGACCCAGAGCTAACATGATTAATAGAAGTTATCTATATGTAAGTTGGATTATTTTTACTAATTTGTCACTAATTTTGTTGTTCTAATTTGTATGATGCCACTAAAAAAATATATGACAAATATTCAGCATTTGATAAAAACAATTTAAAAATAAGATAACAGGAAATATGACCATTTACTATAGTATATTTTTAATTTGTCCCTATGTAGCATTATAAATTATCTACTTATTTAATCTTAAAAAATTAAATTAAAGAAAATCATTTCAGTTGCCATTCTCATTTTTCTAATTTCCTGTCTCAGATCAATACTGTTGGGCCACTCACTGGGTCCTGTCTAGATTGCAGTTCAGTATTCCTCACATTCAATCCCACTTTTCCAAATATTTTAGAAGAGTTATTATATTTTCTATGTAATCAATTATAGGAAAGATATTATAAATTAATTTCATTAACACATTCAGCTCTAACATACATGCACAAATGTATATCCCTGTCTTGAAACTAACCTAGAGAACATTTTTTCAAGGCAAAAAGGAATTATTTTAAAGCTTAAAAATAAAGCTTGTCATGACTTAGTTGTTTTTCTTTCTTATGTCTTTTTGTCATTTCTCTTTAGTTCATAATAGATTCTAAGGTAATAAAACAAACATTATACTTACTACTGGTTTATGGTGAGAAAACTCATTTCCTTGGCTATGAAAAAAAAAAAGAGAAAACTGTGTATAATGTCAGAGACACTTCTTGAATTTCCATAACCTAATATTGATTAATTTTATTCTGGAATTACTGAAATTATTAAACATTATCTGTTTTTGAAATATGAACAATAAAATATTAAATATTCATCATCATACTAGATTTGAATATATTGTTAAAGTTAACATTTAAAAATAATTTACATAAAATAAAATAAATTATTCCATTATAAAAATTGTGTTCAAGTTAGGTTTTTGTCCTTTTATGTATGATTGATATAAATATCTTGCTACATTAAGCTCCTGAGACCCCGCTCACTTCATGTAGTTTGAGATTATCTCCACTGCTTCCAACACACACAGCACCTTTCAGGTGGGCATATGGCCTAGTCTTAGACAATTACATATTCTACACAGTGAATAAGAGAGATTGATTCTAGGATGGGTAAATGACTCAATACATTTAAGTGACTGTTTTTCTTGAAACTACTGAGAAGATGTAATTCTATATTTCTGAGTGAAGTGGAAGAATGTTGATAAAATAATAATGGAGGTCACCATATAAAAATAACCTGTATGAGAATAAAGCCAATATAGAGATGAAGACAGAAACTGTCCTAATTACATTCTAAATTTTCTGGATCCAACCAGGCCTGAAGTTAATTTTATCCTTGGGCCTTTACTTTGCATTAGCTATTGAATTCTTATTTTTGGATCAGTGTGAGTTTATTTGTTATAATTACTAAGTCCTTGTGAGTTCTACATTTACAGATGTTAAAAAGGCAGCTGACTGAAGAAAAAGCATTAGAGATGACAAATTCTCACAAATTTCTATATAATGTCTATTAAAAATCTATTGTTCAATGCATTTGACACTGGTTGGAGTTTTTCAGATTCCACATATAATTTAACTTAATAAAAAGAAGTAATTATGATTCTCTTCACTATTCATTCTAAACTTTTCCAATATTGTCTTTAAATTGAACAGCTAAATCAATATTACTAAAATCACTTTTGGTAGTATTATACAATATATTATTACTTAAAATATTCTAATTATGTATTTCAATTTTAATTAAAATTAAATAGTTCAACTTTAATAGACACCTAGTAAAAGGAGATAATATTTTATTCAAATATTTACTCCTACAACATATCATATACAGAATTAAAACAGTTGGAAGGACATAAGAAGTGAGTATTGCTGTCATTTCATACAATAA
The DNA here is from genome assembly GCA_008750895.1 of Mirza zaza. Lineage (NCBI taxonomy): Eukaryota > Metazoa > Chordata > Mammalia > Primates > Cheirogaleidae > Mirza > Mirza zaza. The sequence goes on along the minus strand of VSMD01061501.1, from coordinate 60,151 downwards.
AATGATTTCAAAGTAGACAGGGAAAATAAATGTTATTTTCCTATAAATCTGTCTATTACTTTCTATACAAACTAACAATGAACATGAAACATGTTTGAAGAAAAAAAATCTTCCAACAATTATTTATAATTAACTTATAATTCTTAAAGACTCAACTTACAGAAATGAATATAATGTAAGCAATATTTAAAACATTGGATATGACACAAAATTCCTCACAATATATGAACTCCCAATAAAATGACTGCCAAAAAAATAAGCCATTTAAGAAATATAGTTAATTTCTGTATAATTTTTATCCATGATCATTACTCAACTTATTAATTATAAATTGACAACAAAAGTGAAATTTATTCCAAATTTTAACTATGTTCTAGCTAATTCAATTTACTGAGTTTAAAACTAATGTATTAATATAAAAATTATATAGAAATATTATTAAAGATCCATGTGCACAGAGAAAATGTAACATTGAGAGAAATGTTCACTCTTAAAATGTTAAAATTGCTCTAAAAGTTAAATACTGATACATCTTTTTCCAATGTAGTGAGATATAAATGTGGTCTTTCTTCATAAATATAATTATACACATTCAATACTTAGACTGAAAATTTTATTGAGTCACTCTGACATGCACTCCTCATCTTCTTTTCTCTCTCTTATTTTTACTTCCATTAGCATGTTTTCTGCCAATTAGTATTTCAACTGTTTTATCTATAATGAAATACACTCATCTTTATTAGGCTCTCCAAATGACTGCTTTACAAAGAAGATTGATTTTCTTCAAACTTTGTCCACCATATTTTTCATTATATCATTTCATTACTTACGAACATTTGATGATTTTCTAGGATTCTAAAAAGTACTCAAACCTTAGCTTTGGAATTTATGATGCTTTTTGTACTCTCTCAGATAGTATTCCTAATATTATGTCCAATCTCTTGGCAAACTTTCTTCTAATAAAACTTCTGTACATTTTATTTCATGGGTCCTGAATCACACTGCAATGAATCCAGGTTTTGTAATTTGCTAATGTTCTGACAAAGTATATTCAATACTGACTTTAACACTTCCTGAGTATTCTTGGATTTTTAATTAAATCTTCATTTTATTAAGCAGTTACCTCAACTATTAATAGAGATAATAAAGACATATTCCTCATAAGGTTTTTGTAAAGGTTAAATATATTCTTGGATAGTATGCATTTTCTAAGTAACAAAGCAACAAAATGGAGAGCCCTCATTTTAGAGATGGCAAAACTGAGGAAGACATTATTTTAAAAATATTGCCTAGTCCATTTAACTAGTAAGTGGTCATTCCAGTCTTATTCTAGGACCTGACCTCTTAACCATCATGCAAGCTACCTCTCAATCTCTATGGTGGCTTTCAGTTAAGGGCCTAACACTTTGTAACTGCTCAGAACTTATCTGTTTATTATTATTAAAATATGTGGAATGACTGAGAGAGTGAATGGGGTAACTTGATTAAATTTCTAATGTCTGAAATGATTTATATAAAGTTTGAAAACATTTAAGTTAATCAAATGATTTTCAAAATGCTTATAACTTGTACTGAGTACCTGTTATATATACTTATTTTTATTTTTTTCAATGAATGTATAACTCTGTTTCATAAATTATTATTAAGAATGGAGACATTTATCAGCTTTCTAAAAGCCTATATAAGCTTTGTGGAAATTAAGCTTATAAATAGAGTTGTTTTTTTTTTTTTTTAGTATAGCTATTGACAAAAATAAATGCTATTATCATTGGAGTGACTTGGAGACTCATGGGAAACATTAAATGTTTATAATTATATTTGGAATATTTTCAAATTGTATAAATTTCACATGGTCTAATGCTTCTGTTTTTCCTGTAGAAAAGTATATTGCAATGAAAATTAGGATTTTAGATAAATATGTAAATTCTGACTGAATATATAATGGACAAGGGCAAGACTATGTAGAAAAATAGAACCCATACTACCAACCTGCAGCAATTAGCCCAGGAAGCCAACAATTTATCGCCAGTAACCATCTCGGGAAGCCAACCTACTGTCCACATTATCCAGTCCAGGAAGTCAGACTACTATCTCAAGCAACTGCTCCAGGAAGATGAGCAATAACCCCAAAAAGATAGATAATAGCCCTTGCAATAATCAGGCCCAAATGGCCAGGACTTGATTAATACTTGCCAATAGGTTTTTTTGAGGGCCATGCCTGCTCCAGGAATAGATTTGGTAATTGACATAAAACTATGAAATATTGTTAGTATATTTTTCATTCCAGGATAGCAACTACTCCTCTTTAAACCTCTCTCTGACTTTAGTAACTCCCGCTTTTCAGAAAACTATGTTAAATGCCTTCCCTCTCAGATTGCAGATTGTTTGTTTCTGATTAATGTCTTTGCTACATTATTCTCATTTTCTTCTCATTTCTCCAATTCTTTATCATACCAAAGTTACCTCTCCACCCTACCAAATTACCCAATGTAAATATCAGAAATTTTATTGCTAATTATTGAGTAACTACTAATGAAGGAGGTAATTAATTAAATGATTATATATGAACACATTATTAAGGGAAGTAAAATTGATGCATTGATTGAAGAATCTATTCAGAGTACACTGATTTCATTTAAAAGTTTTTTCATTTAAAAGTTTTAATACTGGTTCTCTAATGTTACGATGAAGAATATCTTCAGAATCTCCTTTGGATTTTGTTTGTATGTGCGACAGGGTCTGGATCTGTCAACTGGGCTAGAGTGCAGTGGCAACATCATAGCTTACTGCAACCTGAAATTCCTGGGCTCAAATGATCCTCCTGCCTCAGCCTCCCAAGCTACTGGGACTACAGGCAGGCACCACCATGGCGGGCTAATTTTTCTATTTTATGGATATGGGGTCTCACTCTTGCCCAGGCTGATCTTAACTCCTGACCTCATGCAGTCCTCCCGCCTTGGCCTCCTAGAATGCTGCTGGATTTTTATTATTAGCATTCAACTCTATTCTTTCTTTTTATTATTTTCTTTTATTCTCTTCACTTATGTCATCAAGTATAACCCTATTTCTCCTATTTGTGTACCAAGATATGTGATACTCTTGGGAGGAAGGGTCAAATTTTTTTTTAATTATTTAAATTTATTTTTTTAAACATTTTGGAGATTGAGAATCACTATTGTTGTCTAGGCTGGTCTCAAACTCCTGGACTCAAGTGATCCTCCTGCCTCAGCCTTTTGAGTTGCTGGGATTACAGATGTGAGTTACTTACTGCACCAGGCTCAATGGAAGGGATTTGTTAGGGAATATAAACATTGAATATGATTCTGATATCCTTCATAAGGGCTTGATTTAGACAAACAGAATAATTTAATTCATTGCAAAATCCACACTTTTGCATTTCTGACCATAAATATGTGAAAAGGAGACTAATAATTCCCTTAGAATTATTTCAATGCATTCAAACCAATCATGTCATATTTTTGTATATTTATCCAGGAGGAAGTGCAGTCCTGCCCAGGCATATTGAAAGAGAATCTGTAGATGACTTACAGTACATCTGTTAGGGAAAACCACTCCAATCATTTGCTGTGTGGGAGATGGTGGAGGATCTGTTGTAACTTCGGACTTCTCATAGAATTCCCCATGCTTTTAAAGTAACAGAAAATCTTTAATTTCAATCTATTAAAAATTGTGTTTTTCTCTTCAGAGAAAAGAGCAAATATCAAACAGATCAGTGCTGTTTCCTGATAGTTCCAATGTCCACTTTATGTTTTCAGTTAAGCTCACTTTTTCAGTTGTTTGTGCTTATAAATTGGTTAGTGTTTTCAGTAATAGTTTTCCTCTTCAAAAAATAATTGCATTTTTATTCTCTGTGGAAATATTTGACCTGCAGGCTACTTTCTTTATTTCTGGTAAGCAAAGTATAGACTCTGATAATTATAAAAAAATATATACACTTGAAAATATGTTTAGTTTCTTTCAAAATCTCCTGATTTGAAATCTAAGCAACTATGCTTTCCTTAATATATACTGCAGTGAACATAAAGACAGCTATATTAAGATTTGGTTTCTAAGCACTTTCCATACATTTGCAGATAAACTATTGCGACATATATTAATTCCAACAGTTCCTATAATGTACAGTAGACCTTATTAGCTAATTTCAGTAGTGCTAATAAGTCAAGAAATGGAATGCAGTCCATGCTAATAATGAATTATTTGAGATAAAATGATTTTATATGATATAATTATCTTTTTTTAGAATCTGGATATTCTTATGGCTTACATTTTATAGATAATTGTCGCTTAATAGATTTTTATTCATATATTCAAGTGAAGTAGATCATAGACACATTCAACACACTGAGTTTAAAAAAACTTACCATCAAAATTCTATGTTTACAAGATCATAATGTCCTTGACTGCCCAGATGCACACCCAATTTAAGCAGGCTTATTAAAAATCTACTCAAAATATTTTTTTAGTGAAATGCTAAATCTTTCATTGTTTAGAAGTTTGTATAAACAATATAATTGAAGTTTGCATTGATTAGTGTATCCAGGAATACACCAAAACAACATTAAGCAGTGATGATAGCCTATTTTTTCAGTTCTTGCACAACAAAGACAAATTTAAAATACACATATATTGCACTACATGGTGACCATAGTTAATAGTAATGTATTGTGTATTTTAAAATTACTAAAATAATGAATTTTTAGCATCCTCACCACAAATAAAAATAAGTTGCTAAGGTGACAATTATGTTAATGTCATATTATGTTAATATCATTCAGTCATAGCTTTCTACAATGCAGAGATCAAAACATCATTTTTACTCCATAAATACACACAATTATTATTTGTCAATTAAAAATAAATTAATAAAAATGTATATACATTTATACCTTCACCTAATTTTCTATATAATATAAAATATTTAAGTATGATTTTTTTAGAGTTGTGATTTTAATATTATAAAATAATTATCCTTGCCTCCTTCAGTATTTATCAAGTTATAGGAATATATTTGTTAGACTTTGATATATAGCTGCAATTGGAGACAACTTGCTTCTGAGATATAGATTTAAAAATAATGTTTTATTCAGGCTCATAGTCTACTGGGTGATGGATTGTGTGCTGATAGGATGAGATTAAATTGATAACATTTTAGCATGTTATACTTCATCTTACATTTGCTGAAGAAGTCAAACCTATTGGTCCTTGAAAAATATGTGAGACATTTACTGAGAGACATTTATATTGGACAAACATATCAATTCAGTTACAAAACATGAGCTTCCTGACCCTCATATAACATATGGAAAGATTAGTAACTTGTCTCATATTGGTTTCCATTATTTTGACTGATACACTGAACACAGTATTTACTGTGTTTATACTTTTATCAGGCAGAATGCATATCCATATTCCCAGCTTTCAAAATGCAACTAAAGCAAAATAAATAATTCTGTGCATGTGTAAAATATGAGCTGCATGTGTTCTTTAGATTTGAGCATGTCTTATAGGTCCCTCTCTGTCTTTGGGCAAAAGTCTCTTGGATCAGAATTCAGATGGAAGATTAGTAGTGTAGGAAGTCCCCTTCAGATGTTTAAATTTGTTTGTTTCAGTCTGTGTTCTCTAGATTCGCCAAGTTTGGAAGGTGAAACAAGAGCAGCAGACCTTGTTCCTCACCACTGATGCAACTGAGAGACTGCAATCTTAACTTTGGGACAAGCACACAAGATATAATGGGGAGCTTTAATGCTTAAACATGCTTAAGAAATGACCTATGAAATTAAATAGCTTTGTTTCCAAATGACAAAAAGGACATCTAGGATGAAAAATGAGGTACTAAACATACCACTTTTGTTAGGGTTAGACCTACGAGAAAAATCAAATTTCCTTGTCTTCTAATATTATTAATATTAATACATCCAGCTGTCTTGTAAATTCTAGAGGCCATCAGGTATGCTTATCTTTTTAAATGATAAAAAACGGGTTTCTATAAAGAAAAAATATTATAAACTTAAATTTTAATATTTTTTTAAAAAATATAATTTGGTTTGACACGAGAAAACCAGAACAAAATATTTTATTAACTGCATAATTAATTACTATGTTTTTATTAACAACCCTGAGTACCAAAAAATTCCTCATGTCATGGGTTACACAAATAAGACAGTCAAGACTTGGATATCTTTAAAGGAGACAGGCCGTAAATATATGTAGAAATATACAAAACATATAGTATGAGAAAAATGAAACTAACAGGGTTATGGAGTAGAGGGTAATTGATAAACAGCAAATATTTTAGATAGAATAAATTTGGGCAGGGATCTAAAAGATGAGAAAGAGCCAATTACTATGTTTTTGAGGAAGCACATTTCTTTTTAGAGGCAGAAAATGCAAAAGAGATGAAGCAGAGATGAGCTTGGCATGTTTCACCAGCAGTGTAGTTAAAGCATAGTAAGCAAGAAAAGAGAGCAAGCTCACTGGAGATGGGGTTGAGAGGTAGGTGAGCATTCTAATATGCAGCACTGTCATGACTTTACAATTTACTCTAAATTTAACGAAATGGTATAAAATGCTTTCCTGAAAAGTGGTTTATATCATCAGTGTTAGATTTTAGAAAGATATAAGATGAGAGATGGTTAACTGCAAATCATTCAATGAGAGTTGATGGTGGTTCGGAATAAAAGGATAGAGAAATAAAAGGATAGAGAAATTGAGATATTTTAAGGTAGCAGCAGTAAGAACCGTTGATGCATTTTGTAATGTATGATACTTCAAATATATTCATTTCATCTGTTAAGCTATGTTTCTCTTTACTATTCAGAATATATTTTTAAAGCAAACACAAACTTCTAGTATAAAGCTTAAGAAATACTTGAGAAGTATTATCAAGCTGAAGTTACCTTGCCTATCTCTTACTCTCTAAGCATTAATTGTCATTAAATTATTTTGGTTTATAAATTATCTCATTTTTTTCAAACTCAGTTCATTTGCTTTGGGGGAGCTTAAAAAAGAACGGATTTAAAAAAACAGTCTGTTAAAACTTATTTTTCACTGAGTAGTTTTGAATATCTGGCAGACTTTATTAAGTTAGAGAAATAAAGATGGTTTCCATTAAATTAGTCTAAACAGCTTTAAATTTACTAACAGTGGCCAGGCGTGCTGGCTCATGCCTGTAATCCTAGCACTCTGGAGGCCGAGTCGGGCGGATTGTTCGAGGTCAGGAGTTCGAAACTAGCCTAAGCAAGAGCGACCCCATCTCTACTACAAATAGAAAGAAATTAATTGGCCAACTAATATACATAGAAAAAATTAGCCGGGCATGGTGGCGCATGCCTGTAGTCCCAGCTACGCAGGAGGCTGTGGCAGGAGGATTACCTGAGCCAGGAGTTTGAGGTTGCTGTGAGCTAGGCTGACGTCACCGCACTCACTCTAGCCTGGGCAACAAAGCAAGATTCTGTCTAAAAAAAAAAAAAAATTACTGACAGCTCCAAATTTATTTTGACCACTAAGCTGCCAGATAATTTTGTAGATTAAATCACATAGTATAGTGCCTTTCTTTATTTTTAAATCTTGTTGAAATTTTTTCTTCCTCATTAACATTCCTTTTCCTATTCTATTGTCCAAAATGCAATTACCCAGAGAACTACTAATTTTTCTAATTTTACTGTGTATATCAGCTTACTTACTTCCAATGCCTCTACTGAATTCAGTTTCTGGTCCACTTCATATATTTAAAGCTTATGGGAGAACTTAGGTGAACAAAATGGCTATCTACTCTGTGGCAATCATAAATAATAAGCAAAGATCCTGATTTTAACAGGGTTAGACTTAACCCATAGAATTAAGTAGTAAAATATAAAATCCTTAGAATTGGGAGTCTAAAACACGAAACTAATTTGAAAAAAAAAAAGTGATTCCTTTTTTTCTTTAAATTTAGTATCTAAAATTAAGCAGTAAAATACAAAACGTCAGAAAATACAAACTGTGTGTGTGTGTTTGTGTCCTTTATTTCACAGATAAAGTTGTGTGAAATATTGGAAAATGTAAAATGGATTGCTACCCCATTTCAATTAAAGGATATATTCATTGTGCAAGAAAAAATGGCATGAGTGGCAATTTCTTTCACCTTTAGAGATTTCACAATTCAAGAGCTAGAGCTGGAGCCCATTCTACTAAGTATAACAAGAATGGAAAAACAAGCACCACATGTACTCACCATCAAATTGCTACTAATTAATCAACACTTATCTTCATATATGGAACTGACATTCATTGGGGATCAGGCAGGTAGAAGCGGGGAGGAGAGGATGGGTAAATTCCTATCTAATGACTGCAGTGCTCACCGTCTGGGAGGAGCATGCTTGTAGTTCCAACTTGGGTGGTGCAAATGCAATAGATGTAACACAAACATTTGTACCCCTGTAAAAATTTTGTAATTAAAAGAAAAAAAAAAGAACTAAGAAAGTTTGGCCAATGACCCTGGTTTTCCTCTACGAGCCCACTGTTACATTTTCAATTTTCACACGAAGATTTAAAAAAATCCTTTTGCTTACCTTGTATTACGTGAATTCTTTGCATTTTACAGGTAGAATACCTAGATGAGCACTGATAATTTATTACTAGAATATTAAATTTACTATTGTGAATACATTTCAAAAGCCAGCTGAGAAAAAATGGAGCTTCTCTACATATTCTAAATCTCCTTCTGGAATAAATTAGATGATAGTGCCTTCATGTTGAAAACCTTGAAACATTGCCATGGCCTCAATCCTGGGAATAATTGCCCTCTTGAGCATCTTTTTTAGGGTCTTGAGAATTTTGTAAAATCTGTAACCAACACTATGTCCCCCTTCACATTGGCTAACGGAAAACATAACCAAAATTTGTACCCAATATATAAGGTATAAAAATCTTGAAAGTATGTATATGTATTGATGCAATCTTGATAAGTATATCTTGCTTTCTTGAATTTTCTGTCTCATTATTTTTAAACTATTTCAAAATTTACTTAATTTTAAATGAATTTCATTGTGGTGTAAACTACCTTCAATCAGGTTTGTAATATGGAAAAGGTCCATATAAAAGTACCTTTTAATTCTTTAAATATATTTCACAGTTTCCAAATATACTGTGGATGCTTCCAAAATTACAATTCTGTGTGAGTAAAACTCAGAATTATGTCTAGTCTTTTAACATATGTTCTTGTTCAAATGTGAACATCACCCTCATGACTACTGAGAATGCACTATGAGTATGGTGTGTATTTCAGATGACTGTGTAGGGGTATGTGCCTACTCTTAGTCATAAAGCCTGATTATCTTTTAGAAGAAAGAAAATCTAAAGGGATGAAGAATTTGTGTACTCCCTGCACAAACTTTTTATTTATACAAATTAAAAAATACAAACTAAAAAACAAGAATAGCAAGTAATTCCTGTATCAATGCAAACTCAAATATATGAAGAACTGTATCTTCAACTACGTTGGGACAAACTCACAGAAGCTCCTGCTGCACTGTGCTAAGGATAGACACAGGCTCATGAAGAGAAATATCTTTGTGTGAAAATATTTGTTCCCTAGATGATTAAAATTAAAATGATACAAGTGTGAAAGAGCAAGTCTTTATAAAACCTTGTGGGATCCAGCACAAGACCACTCTTTCTTGTTCAATAAAGTGCCTATCTTTGAACAACCAAATGTCATTTACAAAATTCTTATTGTCACAAGATCCTAACTCCTTAGTTACATTGCTTGAGAAGTGGAGGGCTGTGAGTGGGATATACAAAAGGGAGAAAAAGTTAGTGTAGAAGTTGAAAGTATTAATAAAATAAAAACAAAGGGTCTTCAGTGTCCCCGTCACTAGATTAAATTAAAACTTAGCAAAGATACAAGTGGTACTATAGGGAATAAGTTTGTGCTTTTTTTCCACCTCAAATCAAACTGATATTTGGCAATATGTTTTTATTAATTGTAAATCCAGTTAATTTTGTGTTAGAATTTTATTTAGTTGACTGACTGTTTCCTTATTTAAAAAGAAAAGTCTTCTAGAGACTTTAAAATTCCCTTATTTAACTAAAGAAAAATTTCAAGGAAAATCAAAGTTTCCCAGGAGCCAAGACTGCTAAGTTATGAAGATATTTTTCAGTTATTCAATATTTAATTAGTCAACAGTGTCCTATATAGTAATGAATGATGTCCTCAAACTTAATACATGCATTACCTGCAATTCAGGAGAAATTTGAAAGAAACATGTTTAGTAGTTTCAATTCATATTAGGTGGCTAATCACATGACTCTTAAAAATCCTCTGTTAAAGCAGAAAATAGTAGCCATGCTCATGGAAAGAATGCACCAAAGATTAGTTTAAATTTCATAATATATATGATACATATAAGGCTTTTTTCTAATCCAAATTTTGAATATTCAAGTAATATTTGAACTGCAGTTCTGAAATTTAGTGTGTTAATCATGTTGATATCACCTTCCAAATAGATGTTTAATGTGTCTTGCCATTTTAAACAAGTTAACTTACTGATGTGATTTTCCCCTAAACTGGTAGAATAAGGAAAAAACATTGCCTTTCTTCTTCCCATTTAGTAACCTATAGTAACTTTTACCTCAATTTTTGTAGAAAGAAATACGTCGTGTCTCCTTAAAGTTTGAAAATATCATTCTAAAAATTCTTCAACACTTTAATGTTTGAAGAAAAACTAAAGTTTTATTCATGGAATAGAGCTTTTATGCCATGCAGAGATATAAAATGTTTTGATAGCACCTGTTCTCCCTATTTTATAACTGAAATAAACTCTACTTTGCTGTAAAGCCACCTAAAATGTTAACTGGATAATAACTTTACTTCTAAATATCACAACCATGAAAAAAGTAGTAATTTTGCATTTACAACATATAGTATAAAAACAAAATATTTAAAATATCAGATGTCTAAGAATGCCTTGCTTGAAGAAAGAAAATTTTAAGCATTGCTGTTCAAGGAACTTGCAAGTAGCACTTGCAAGTATGAGAAATACAGCCTTACATAAAATTTGGAGAGTTTGATTCTATGGTTATGAAGATTTTCATATATACCATTAGACAACTAGAATCTGAATTTTATAAAGATATAGTAAAATATTCTGGACCCAACTTTATTTTAGTTTCAGTTTATGGAAGAACTTATCACAGGATAAGTGTGAAGTTTCCAGGCAAACAGTTTGAGATCTAATCCTTTATCTATTGCTAAGCCTCTGCTTCTACCTATAGTCTTATTATAGGGTTGTTTTAAATATTAAGAAAGATAACAGTGTATTTGATAGTATCTGCTTAACAACAGCCTGTTCTCCTTCCCTTTCTATATTAACAATTTACTAAAGATGCAGCTGTTGAACTCCTAGTCTGTAATTTGCACTCAATAAAACCAATGCATAGAACTGTCCTTTAGTTTTAAAAAAAAAGAAAGAAATAGAATCTCTTCAAACTTTTAAAAATTATTTTAGTTATTTATTTTCCCATTGAAGATTAAATATGTAATATTATATCTAAATGTGTTAAATTCACAACAAAAATGCTTTATTTTCTATATACTCTAATTAGTAGTAATGTGAGATCAAAAGGAAGCTACTCACATTGATAAATTTTGGGGGGTGAGGACCAGATCCTAAATTAAGGTTTCCATTCTAGCAATTTATAGGAGGTGACAGGAAAATGGGTAGTGAGAAACCACAATGCAGGAAAGGGAAGGCAGCAATCTCAGGTCAGCTATTACGTCAGCTACTTAGTGGAATCTGGAGAATATTCCAAACGGTAATTCTGAAAATGGCAAAAACACAAGATTCGCAACTAATAGCCAACAGATTATGAAGTTAGTGTACTTGTATCTATTTACTGAGAGGTCAGTGGTTGAAGCTCTCTGGAATAGGGAACATTGCCTCGCAAACACATCCACCATCCTGAGGACAGATGAATGGAAAAATGGTAGATGTTGGTTGATGGAGGTCAGGCTAACGGGCATGGAAGTGTTTAGAGCTATTGGTGCAACATTGACTACATCTACTATAAATGTTATTTTTTTAAATACTCACTCAAGCATTTTAAATTATAAATGTAGGTAATTACCATCCACACTAATTTTAATTAAATATATTATAGAGTTTTAAAAACTAAATTGGTGAAAATTTCACTACTCAAAAACCTATGAGGACATATACATTTTATTAAAATAACAGAATAAAAATTATCTTTCTTTTTATATAACAAATACATGCTTATTTAATAAGAATTAGAAATTATATTATGGATTAGCAAGGTAGGGAAATTAAAATGTATGAATGTAATACTATGGAGAGATAGCCACTATTAAGGTTTTAAAACACTAATTTTTTGATACATATTTATACTGTTAATGAAATAGGTTTTTATCCTTATAATCATTTATGTCTGTTCTATATTATTAATAATAAATATTTAATTTTTGTAAAATATTACTTTATTTACTATTATGTATTATTTTTTAAAATATAGGTTAATAGAATTGATTTAATGAATATGAAGAAGACAAATCTAAAAGACAATAATTATGGGAGAAATTAAGAAAAATGTGTCCACATTTAGATGAATTTTTGATACACTGCAACTCAAAAAGAAACATTGAAAACTTGAGTCATAGAAAATTCCTCTATGTATTTTACAATGTTGACCTAACACTGAAACTCAAATGCAAAAATTAACATAAAAATTTTATAAATCAATTAATATACTTCTGAACATAAAACCTATTCATTAAAACACTAAAATTCTAGAAAAAAATGGTATCAAACTAGACACAGAAAAGTAAAATTTAATTCCAAAATGCAGAACTATGACAAAAGTAAGAAATGACGTGAATATGTCAAGCAGAAACCAATATAAATGTTTCAGTACATGTTTAAACAGTGGTAGATAAAATACAAAATGTATATCTGTTCTTAAATGCATTAACTTTTTAGAAAACTCATAACAACTTCAGTATGAGACATATCCTCAACATCAAAATTAACAATTATCAGGAAATGAGACTCAACGTCATATTAAATAATGTATTCTTAGTTTAAAATGCTGTCCTAAAAGTCAGTCAGCTCTGCCAGAATTGTCAAAGCATTATTCTGACTTCTTCTTAAGATCAAAATTCACCATAGCATAATTAAAGTGCCAGAGAATAATGTCTAATTTTACAGTGAACACTGGAGGAAATTAATGAATGTATTCTGTTGAAGATATGCCATACCAAGGTATCAAAATAATTTTGAAAATGAAAAATAATAAGATTTGAGCAAAGGTAATGTGATGGAATTAAGAAATATTTTCTTTAAACTTCACATCACTTTTTCTCTTTCATAAAAATTACAAAAGTAGTTACTACATGATCAAAAGAACAATGCACTCCAGCTGATAAAAATACTCAATATAAAAACTATCATAAAGAAGAATAATGTACAACACTTCATTTGCATAATAAAAAATAGAGATTCAAAATCCAGAAGAGAAATGGGCAAAATATAATTAAGATGTTAAAACTAAAGTTGCCCAAATTCAGGAAAGAAATTTAAGGAGTTGAGGAGCAGAAATTCATTCTAGAAATAAGATTAAATTCAAAGTATATAAGGCTGCCACTAAAAATATAATAAAAGGTATTGAGGAAAGAAAATAAAATAATCAAAAGGTTTTTTTTTTATATAAATGGTTAATTAACAAGTATAAAGTGTTAGAGAAGTGATCTACTTAAATAATGGGCAAAGTAATTTCTATATACATATAATTAACATCTCTGGAAAAGGAAAACAAAACAATCAGACAAATTATATCTAAAATATAGCATGAGATATTTTCCAGAAAAAAATGGCACCTGAATCTACCAATAAAACAGGCTTATCATGTAACTGAAAATCCTTATCCTAATGACAAACTATAAGACATAACACTAATAACAATAACTTGAATCTAGGCAAAAAGATCAAGAAAATTGAAATAGAAAGACAAGGTCAGTTCAGAATACTCAACAGTGACATATAAATGAGACAGCAGTATAATGATATTTTCAAAAATCTCAAGGAAAGAAATTATATACCAACAGTTTAATATGGAGCTGAGCTAACCTTCAAGTATCAAAGCTCTTATACTAGGAATATAAACACACAAGAATTCAGACATAATCATGCATACAAGACCTTCCAGAGAAACCTACTAGAAAAAGAACTTTCCCCAAATAAGATATGACTGAGGATATCTTTGCAGAAGGTATAATAATTAACATTGAATATATTTAATCATATGCCTAACAAACAAAAAGTAAAAATAAAAATGAGAAAATAATAGTATGTCAACAATATAAGTTCTGACCAAGTAGAAATAATTCAACTAAATAAATTGACGAAAGGAGAAAGGGCAAAGTAGAAGAAGCTCATGGATAAATTCTAAGGAAATAAACAGGAGAAAGAATAAATGTTAGCATTTAATGTTTACAAAATGAAACTAAACAAAAAATAGACCACTGCGAAAATTATGAACAATATAAAGGAAATCACTAGAAAATGTAATGAAAAATAATGATTCAAAAGTACTTTTGTATAAGTACTGCACGCTAACCGATTGCGCCACTGGAGCTCCCAAAAGTACTTTTAATAAAAGTTAACAAACCACATAAACAAAGGGTAATTATAACCATCCACAGTAATTGTAATAATCACAAAACTGACAGCAAACATAACAGTCACATCAACAAATGTAAATACATATAATCACATATTGCAATACTTTTTAAATATCCCAAAGCAAAATTATACTCAAGGCTATGTACAAGATACACACATAACCCATACATACACACAAAGTTATTGAAAAAAGGCTAAAAAGAAAGGGATGGGCGAAAGTATACCAGTAAGTACAAATTAAGAAAGCAAGATTGTCAAGAACTATGAAGAGCTTGTCATTTTACCCTACTTGTAAATTAACAATTATCTTGCCACATTTTTCAATTCTGAGGCAAGAAGATACAATGGGATCAGATACAAAAGGCCTTTGTTACTCATGAAGTCAGCAGGCAGCATGAGCTTAATGTGCTTATTTTTCCTAGCCTCTCAAGCCCCCCAGGAGGTTGGCAGAACAACCACGTAGATGCTGCACATGCATTGGACATGTATTACTGCTTAGGAACCCTGATTTTTTTTTTTTTCCATGAGCTACAAACAAATCTGCCTGATCTTTGCCTTAGGAAGGGACATATATTCCTTATGCTAGACAGTAAAGAAGCTAGGTCTTTTCTCCCAAACCAGACACATTGTCTATTATTCAAAACTGTTTACTAAACAAACTTACCATTTCAATTATTCCATATTCATTGCAATGCTGAGGGAGGTATTCCAGCTCTAGAGTTATAAGGATGTCCAAACAGACAACACCCAACACTGGACAGATTCAGTTAACAGCAAATTATTAATTACATTTATTAACGGCCTAGGAGAGGAGAACACAGCATGACACGAGGGCACATACAGGGGTTGTGGTTGGGAAAAGAGTGAACAAGCAGAGGGGGTGGAAGGCAGACTGTGTCGCATCAAGAGACTGCAGTGACCCCCAGTTCATATAGGAAGATATAATTGGTTTGTTGGAAGCAGCATTCTGTGTGCTGGAAGAGACCTGAAACCTGCTACGCAGAGATAAGCAGGAACCTTGCCAGGCCGCCAGGATAAGGAAGGTTGTTTGGCGAGGTCCCTTATTTGTAGGAGTAGAGTGGGGAGAAAAATCTGCAGTTAGGTCATTTGAGGCCCCCTTGTTTTCCCCAGATGTCAAAGCAGAGCATCATATTGGGCCTTAATTTTAGGGCTTATACTATACCCTTGGTAAGATAGAACAAAAAGGCAGCCAAGCAGGACCTTTGCTTGCAAGACATATAGACACAGAAGAGACCCATAGAGAATTGAGCTTCATGAGGGATCACAATCCTAATACCAGAGGAGTAAAAGTTCGAATGTCAAAGCCATAACCGTAAAAATAGAACATTTTATATTCCTGAAAGTCACAATTTATGAGAGAAATATTGCCTTTATAGCACTTTTACACTTAATTACATGGCAACCATCTTTGTATAGATATAAGGAGAAATAGAAGGAATATAAAAATAAAAAAAATAACAGGAGATTAAACCTAACATTCTCCAGCTTAGAAAAGTCAATTAAGGATATTTAATTGACTTAACAAACAGAATATTGAAGATCAAAAATCATAAGCTAAATGAACTACACTTATGGTCATATATATCAAATTTTAACATTGCAGTAATAGACAATATATCTATCTACTCCAGTACACATGGAATATTTAAGAAAATTGGTCTCACACACATACACACACACAATAAGTTTCATAAAATAGAAATATCACAAAGTTGTCTAGTAATAAAGCACTAATACTGGAAACAGCTAACAAAAGCAAAAAAAAAAAGAGCAGAAAGGAAAGAAAATTTTTCTACCTAGACTTGAAAAGCCTTTTATTAAAAAAGGTCTTGGGTGATAGGATATATGAAGAAAGAAAATCATTCATTACATCAAAGTTTTCACTCCATTAGAAAGTATTGTGTTATATAGTCTTCTCTTGAAATTCTTATTTTCTGACATACAAGTTTATTAAAGTTTATCTAGTACAAGTTTGAGAAATGTATGAATTCTCTTTGTGACTCTATTGAAAGCACGAACAATAAATTATTTTTTTTCTTTCAAGAATGAGGTTGTTAGATTTATCAATGCTAGTGTCTGTATTTTCTCATCAATTTATTATTTAATTGTATTACTTTGTTCTTACAGCTTTCTATTAAAGAGGAAAGAAAGGTTTCAATCATAGAATATTTTGAGATGCTGTATTCAAAAGAAATTTAAGCAGTTCACTTTTTCATTATTATCAAACTACATGCAATTTACAAAAGAAATATCTCAAATACAATGATACAGCCAGGGGGAAAATAAAAAGAGAGAATAGGTTTTGATGTTTAAATAACAAATAGAACAGACTGATGTATTAATATCAGACATACTAGATATGAAAAGAAAACAAATTATTAGAGATAAAAAGTTGACTTTGGGGGGGCAATAAAAAGGTTGACTTTATAATATAGAAGATATATAGATTAAAATTTATAAATAGGAGATATATAAATTAAAGGAGATATATAAGTTAAAATTTAACAAATATACAAGACTAAATAACAAAGCCAAAATCAGCTTTCATCTTATAGCTCCCTGCTGCCTTTCCTTTTTTTTTTTTTTTTTTTTTTTTTTTTTTTTTCGGCAAATCAAAAAAAAAGTTTATCTTTGTTTTTCTGGAATAAAAAATATCTTTTGTTTTCTTTACTAAATTATGTTTAGGAGTGTGTTCTTTATTTCAAAGTTATATTTTTTGGTGTGTGCACACACACATTATGGTATTGTTTCCTGTGTTTTTCTTTAGTGAAAATAAATCTTTTATAAGCTGGACAGAAGTGATTATTTTATTCCATATAGATATCCAATTTTCCTTGCACCAGTTTTTGAAAATTATATTCTTTCTCCATTGAACTAAAATTTTCCTAAGTCTAAGATCACCTACTGTATTTTTTTTTATTTTAGCATATTATGGGCGTACAAGTGTTAAGGTTACATATATTGCCCATGCCCCCTTATTTTATTAATAGTTTCCATGATGGCATAACCAAAGAAAGGAAAATCATTTGGAATTAAAAGGAATGAAGTATGGATGTGTGTCACAATGTGGATGAACCTTAGAAATATTATGCTAAGTGAAAGATGATAGACAAAAAAGGCCACATTTTATATTATTCCATTTATAGTGTTCATTTATGATTTCATTAATAATGGAATGTCTAGGATAAGCAATTCCATATAAAGAGAAAATAGATTAGTAATCACCATGGGATGAGAGGAGGGAGAAAAGGGGATTGACCACTAATGTGTACACAGTTTCTTTTAGAGTAATAAAAATGTTTTGAAATTAGATAGTAGTGATGGGTACAAAACTTTATAAAGATACTGAAAACCAGTGACTGATACACATTAAAAGGGTGAATTTTATGTTATGTAAATCATATCACATATATCTCAATAATATATGGAATGAGATATTTAGTCACTAGCAGGGCTAACCAATGGCTATTTGACTTACAGATAATTTGTCTTAAGTGTAATAGAAGAGGCCACAAGGAAGGCCCTGTAACTACTTTTCTGTCCCCATCCAAGATTATAAATCAGAAACAGCATACATCCCTGTTGAAATTATATAGACCAGCACTTTCCTCAAAAACAAAGGGCACAGGAGAGATAGTCCCATCATTTCTACAATCTATTGGCATGTGAAGTACTTGCATGAGTCCAGTGAATTATGGTGGTCGAGGTGTATCTCCTTACACTGTGTCCATGTTTAGTGAAACAGATTACAAATCCTCTGGCACTTAATAGAAAGCTAGTGAACTGGAAATTGTGTTCTGCTCAATCCTCATCATCAAAGAGGATCAAAAATCTGTTCACTTTTATGTGGGAGGAACTACAGCACACCTTCACCATCTTTGCTTTATGACTATGATGACTTCCCTGTTCTCTGAAATAATATAGTCCCAGGGGTCTTGATTTATGTTATTATTCCTTGGACTTTCTCATTGGTCTTATATCATTGATATCATGCTACCCAATCATGGAGGATAAGAAGTATATGAGTACACTGAATGTCCTTGGAATTATGTGCCTGTTATAGCATGGAAGAGAAACCTGCAGTGCCAAGCCACTGAGGGTAAATCTCATAACCAGGACTGCTGCCACCTGATTACTTTGAGCTTTTCCTGTGAGAAGACCAACCAGCAGTAGAATGAACCAGTAAGTATAATAATGGGGAGATTTTATTTGATCTTGAGTATTTTTAAGAGATAGAGTTTCTGCAATAGAATGGATCAAAGAGTAGTAAACGTATGTCTTAAATGTGGAGGATTCATGGTGGCATCTTTTGCTTCATGGCCTGTGATAATCCTGAATGGGTATTTACAGCAACACCACCTGGTAGCAAGGACAATGAAACCAAAGGCTCAGATCATTCATGTTTGACAGTCTGGGTCACTCCACAAGGTTAGCATTCTAGATCACATGAAGTATTGGCTGAGGGTGAAGGGAAGCTAGTCAGGATAATAAAGGAAGAAGATGATAAGATAGCTTCTAGAGGAGATTGTTTCAACAACATTCCTGAATAAGTATTTCATAGAGATTGTTCCTGACCACTATTTTTTTTTCCATTTATTTCATCATATTATGGAAGTACAAATATTGTTAGGGTTACAAATATTGCCCCTGCCCCCTCCCTCCCCCCGATATGACCAATCCCCTGGTGGTGTGCATCATACACGTTATGGAAGCATACACCCCTATTTTGAAATGTCCTACTGAGTATATCTAATTTGGGGCACGGGAAAATCTGAGTAATGAATGGAATCGATTGTGTTTGATGTTTTTGGCTGCTCAGTACCCCATCCTCTTGAGACCAGTAGCTTTGTCCATTAACACATTGGAAAGCTCCATGTGAACACGAACTGATGTGGTAGTATCTCACCTCAATTGTTCTTCACAGATTTCAGATTTCTGCCCTAGAACTTCCTTTGAAGCAGTAAGCTTGAAGGCAAGAGCAGTCATTATATGTGGGAAAGTTGGTTCTCCCTAGGGCAATCTTTAAATGATGCGGATAAAAGCTGTTGAATAAATGCTCCATTTCTATCTTTTCAACAGACAACTACAGGAACCATTCTTCATGTTTCTGTGAGGTCCTAATGGAGTGGAACTCATAGTTTTCACAGGAGCAATGTCAATAGATTATCTTCATCTTGGCCTTTTCTCCTTTTTCATCTCACTCTTCTTGCTCCTTTGCTCCTGCTCACTAAATTCTCCATCCAAACATACTATCTGAATTTAAGTGCTTGTCTCAAACTTTTTCTTGAGCTGGGTTAATCTCCAAATGAAGACAGTTCACATTAATGTACAGTCGTTAATTTTAGTATATGTTTATATTTCATGTATTTCTTGAAAGTGAGATTTGTTTATTTTAAAAAGTTTATCTTCATTATTAATATAATGTAATAAGAAGTCATTGGCATCACGTAATAAATGGAATGATTGATTTGTATTTTAAAATGTGCAATTTGGTGGCTATATGAAAAGTAAAATAAATAAGGAAAAAGTGGAATGCAGGAGACCAATATTATTGATGTAATCAAGATGAGAAATGAAGGTGATGCATGTTAGTGTAGTGACTGTGGAGATGAAGAGGAATGACTGGAATTCTGATAAAATTTGGAATGAAAATTTTATGATTTAGTGGTAGATTGAGTGTCATATATACGTAAAATAGGTGGCTTTTTGAAGTTAAACTCCCATCTTTCATCCAATAAGATTCATGTTCCATATATATGCTATAAAATATTATAGCATTTTTTTCTCAAGTCTCCTAATTTTAAATGTAATTGCATAACACAATATAAATATAATTGCATTGTTGGACTTACGCAAAAGTGAAATCCATTTGTCAATAACAGCAGAAGAAGGTGGGCAGAAATATAGCTGTAACGGAGTATGGAAATGGAACAAGATGGTAACTTGAATCCACAGGAATAAAAAGAAACAGAAATGGCTAATAAAATGATTAATATAACAAACTCTAAAAAAAAAAGATTAGTACAGATATTTATCATGAGATAAAAATTTTGTTTCTTAATAAAGAGTAAGAGGAAAAGAAAAAAGTTTCAAAAAATAGTATTGAATCAATTCAGAAATAAAACTGAATAAACATTTTTTCCTTCTTCGTAAAGAACTGAAAAAGGAGAAAAGAAATGAGGAACCCATGACTTGATTTTTTGCAGGGGTCTGGGGAGCCAAGAAAGAACAGTGTGCAAGAACAAGGGTTATTCAAGGGAAATATTATTGAATATTTTTCAATAATTAGTGTTCTGCTGTACACAGTAAGCTTTAGGAAGAGAACAATTTGAGGAGCTATAAATGCATATAAGAATAAAAAACAAGTTTTTTAAATATTAAAACTCAGTCCAAAGATGTCAAATGTAGTAAAAATCCAACACTTCAACACATCAGATATTTTCTGAAAGAGAATATCTAAACAAAATTTAGAATATTGGACCACCTTAAGAACCATTGCCTACAATTAGTTATTTTTAATTAATGTATTTCAATTTCTTTATTCTGAATCAGTAATTGAGCAATATCTTACACAAAATCATCATAATGATAATAATAATAATGGGAGCTAATACTAATTTAATTTTTACTATAAGCTATAGGCCTGTTGCCATCACTCACTATGTATTAGCTGAATTTTTTCCTCAACTATTCTAATGACATAGATATTATTATTATTTTTATTTTATAGTAGATGAAACCAAGTAGAAAGAGGTCAAGTAAATTCTGAGGGTTACAAAGCAAAGAGTAGTAGAAGTAAGTATTAAAACAAAGAAGCATATCTTCAGAGTCCAAATTTCAAATGAAGTCAAACAAACAAAATTACAGCCATGACCTGGCTGTAATTTTATTTTAAAAAATGATCTTATAATTGTTACAGGAAATTATTTTATTACAAGTACCAGATTCACATTTGTTCACATTTAGATCTTTCTAATATTGTAATAGATTAAAATAGATGTGTTCATTTAATATAGTTTTTCTTTTCTTGAAAAGTTATAATTAGATGGGTGCTATTTCTTACAATAGATGACATTGTGTCATGAACAGATGGAAATTTATATTTTATTATTTTGATATTAATAAATACAACTAGTGATAGTTATTCTGAAAATATTTTTCAGATAATTTTAATAGCAAATTTAATTTTGATACCAATTTTAAAATATAAAAGTATTCCATCTATAACAAAATTCAAAAATTGAAAAAAAATCTGTAGATTTTCTGTAGTTTTGGTGACTTGTTTGTGTACATATTGCTGACATTAAAAGTAATATTGTTTTAAACTAATATTCAGTGGCCACTATAAACCATTTTATTACAGTTGATTAACCTAACTTCATTGACCAATAGTGTTATCTTCTTTCTCTTCTAATTTGTTTCATAAGACTGGTAAAAGATTCAAGTTGAGTTTCAGTGACTTTTACTTGCCGATAACAGCTTTCTTGTAAAATAAAGCGACTCCTGCTTTATTTATATTTCAAAACTCCTCTCTTCCAAAAGAGATAACCATGAATTTGCTTCTGACTCAGTTCCTGGTAGGTTGGACCACAGAATTTACTCAAAATCTTAACATAATCAAAATTCTACTCAGATTTCTAAGTAATTGCATGGGATAGGTTAGAGTGTCTTCTTAAAAAAATTTAATCATAGATAATATACATATTTACAGTGAGTGGGATGGTGCAGGAAAAGGCTGTCAATGTAGGAATCCCAAATGACAATGCTTTTTCCTGGTAGTGTCTCTCTGAGTTTGATCTGAAAAATAGGAATGATAATAACTCCTTTGTTTACATTACATACTTGTGAAAACAAATATATGGTAGCAATAATTTTAATAGAATTTAGAGAACTTTAATAGAATTTAGAGAATAGAATTTTAATAGAACTATAAAATTGATGTATACTACAGAAATGTAAGGTAGCCTTATTCTTAATTTCATCCTTCAATATAGTCATTATTTCATACTGTATTTACTAAGTTAAATGCAAACCAATAACTGATGTGCTTTAAGTTCCTGGCTTTGATTTTAGCATTGACCCTAATTTAATATTTCTCTATCCAGAGAAATAAAAAGCAGGGACATTAACAATTGCTTCTGAGGTTAGCTGTCCTCACTTATGTGATTATGTATATTATTATATATATGTTATATATGTATGTATATATATGGTTATATATATGTGTGTATGCATGTGTTTTTTATATATACTTAAATAGTCCAGAAGGTTATTATGTACATTCAATGTCTAATTATTATAACACATAATTGGAATTATCCTTTTCTAATTATAAATTTCTATAAGGTCTCTTACTATTGTACTTTTTCTTATATATATACATTTCTCTTCAGAGATTTTATATTAATAATATGCACATTGAAATCCACTGCTGCTACTGCTGCTTATATTGAATTCACTCATAGAAAGATAGTTCCCTAACTTTAAGGTCACAACTCTCAATCTCTCCCTCTCTGCATAATGAAGGATTAGGAAACTATGCACCTGAAACCCCCTGATTTCCTGAGAGAATGCTACTAAAAAGATGATCCCCTTTGTCACCTCCCTTACCCCAAGAACATACAAAACATGAATGGTTGATTTTAATAGGCTTATTTTCTTCGCTTTAAATTTCTCCCTGCTAAAGCCAGAGAAAGCTGACAGAAATTCCTTTACTTCTACCCAGGGAATCACAGAAAAGCTATGCTAGCCCCAGACTCAGCCACAGGGACCAAGAAATGAACAAATTAAAAGGTAGGACTTGGGGAAGAGGAGAGTTAGTACTGAAGGGAGAAATTAAAACAAAGCATGAAGGAAACAAAATATCCAAGGATTTTAATAACCTGCCTTTACATACTTGTGACTAAAGAAATAGAAATAAGTTACAAATTTAATGATTATGATTACTGCTATAAAAATAATCCATGAAAACTCACATTAAAAGTTCTCTATGAAAGGTCCTCAAATTATTTTACCAATGTTTTATCCATTTTCTTTTATCTTATGCTTCTGCCAAAATGGATTATTTTCTATACACTTACCCTACACTTTACTGTTTGCCTTTGCCAATCTGTTCTCACTGAAAAAAAAAAAAATGCCTATGTTTTCTTATGACCTCTGCACATCCATACCCTGTCTGCTTCTAAAGGTGTCTTCAATGCCTTCTCTTTCACAGAGTTTTTCTTGATCTTTGGGAGGGAGGAATTAGTTTCCCAGTGCACGTTATTTGTGTTTCAGTTTTGAGCTGGTATTTTTGTGTGGTAGTATACATATGCTTACATAATATCTGGTCTTATGTGATTACTTCTACTTGTCTTTGTTCTCTAAGGTTGCCAAGCCTGGTGCTTTGCATAGAGTATTTAGGGTGGAGGGAGAAATACTGATAATGTGATAAACAAGGGTTCAATTTAATTTTCTTCATAATGACATATGTTCAACTGCAGCATTCAATAAATGACATGATGGTTATGGCTAAAATGTATAAGGACAGCTCTTCAAGTGAAATTTTCATTTCAGACTTATTAGAACTATTTCCTAATTTTAACAGTTGGCTTCTCACAAGGTTAGATGATCTTCATACCATATAGTATGCCATAAATTGGTATGGTTTTTCCACAGATAGCTTTTGCTCTTGTTATTCATTTAAAACTATTTTTCAAATATTGTATATTAGAGATAGACCATTTTGTATTACATAATTTTAATTATGTTCAATAAACACAAAATAATATTTCAGAGTCATATCAAAATTTTGTTAATCATTTCCTTTTCACAGAACATTTAAAATATTTATTCACTATTAAAATGATTATAATATGAAAGTTAAATATGAAAAGACAATTATTTTATATATATTGAACCTGAGTGGGTGTTCATGCTTAAATACAGAGCAAATTAGGATGCAGCAACACCTGGGTATGGAAGAAAAACATGGTCGTGGGATTTAGTTTGTAGAAATGATGAAACTTAGGTGTATACATCTGGGGAGGGGGGTAATCAGCAGACCCAATGTTAGTGTTCAGACATAACTTTCATGTTCAATAGATGGCATCTTCATCAAGGAACTTTCAGACAATGGCAGGCCTTGGCTTCAGACAGCTCACCACATATTATTTGTACAGTGTTTCTCCACGTGGAGCAGGACTGAAGTCAGTGAAAAGAAGTATTGTAAAGATTTAGTCAGTGTATCAGCAGGCTTAACAAAATGAGCTCTGATTCAGAGCTGCCTCAGCTATGGTTCAGATTTGAAATTCAGTTAGCTTACTGAGGTAGAAGCCCAGTTGTATTAATCAGTCAAACTCAACTGGCTTTGAAGAATGATGAAATTTAGAAGACATAGAAGTGTTTTGTCTTTCCTTCAGAAAATCAATCCTCAAGTAAGATATCTGGACAAAATATAAACTCACTCCATGCTTGGCTATCCTCTCAATGCAAGACTAGCCTACACACTGTTCTGGATACGTAAGCACTGAATGCAAAAACTCAAGTTAAAACAGACTGAGAAAGGTAATTTCTTTCAATAAATTAGGCTAATTTGCATACAATTCTTATAAATCAAACAAAGGGTGGTAGGTTGTATAGCTACAAGATGACAGAAAGATACTCAGGTACATGCTGATTTAATAAGTATGGAATATGGAGTTGTTATATAGTCACTGTTATAACAGTGTTTGATTAATTTGATAAAGAAGCAAACATTCTCAATTGACTAGAAGAATCATGCAACTAGAAAAAGAAAAGATGCAAACAGGTTGCCCCCCATCCTCCCAAAAAACACAAATGTATCAGTTAAAATTTAAGTTAAATTTTCTTCTGGTTTGGTTATTTTCAAGCTGAAAAGTTTTCCTGAAGTAATGCATTACAACTAGTCTTTCTAGCTTTCCTTTGTAATATTTTTTGATGACGGTTAGAGATGTGAATTGTTTTGTTGTTACACTAAGAAATTAAATTTAGTATAAAATATATGCAATCTATAAAAAGCTATAATCACATATCTTGTAGAGTTTATGTTAAAATTATAAGTTCCAGTACTGAGTTCATGTCTACAGAACTGAAAAGGATCTTTTGTTTGTTCCCTTGAGAATTATCCTCCATCTCTAACAACATTGTTTAGGAAACAGTGCATGAATAGCTGTACATTTTTGTGCACTGAAGAAAAATTATATTCCTATCCAATGAAAATAATATTTTTTGTATGATAACCAATAAATATATAAAATATATTTTTTACTTTTTTCCTATGGCATGCTTTTATATTTTTTCCTAGGATAATATAGTTAAGCTCATAAAAAGTGAAAGCCTATTTTAAAATTTTAATTTTAATCACATTATATAAGCACCAAATACCTTTGACTTCAAATTATGTAACTGTTTTGTTATAATTTATAAATATTTTCAAATAACATTTATTAATAATATCAAGTATTAAGTGGAAAATGTTGTTTAACTCTATTTTTCTTCGTTTTGTAAATTAACTACAATTATGAATTGCTTTAATATTAATAGCAATATGAACATTTTAAAAATTCCTTCATAAAGCCCATGATGAACATGAATAAAAATGTAGATATTTAAGAAAGTCAAAGTCAAGAAACGAAGTCAAACTGTGGGATAGGTTTAGGATGTATGAATAGGGAGTTTGGGTACAAAATCTGGCTAATGTCTTTGTTTTGTTTTGTTTTCTTCTTCTTCTTACTTTTTTTTTTTTTTTTTGAGACAGAGTCTAAGTCTCTTGCCTTGGCTAGAGTGCTGTGGCATCAGCCTAGCTCACAGCAACCTCAAACTGCTGTGCTCAAGCAATCCTACTGCCTCAGCCTCCCCAGTAGCTGGGACTACAGGTATGCGCCACCATACCCGGCTAATTTTTTTCTATATATTTTTTTGGTTGGCTAATTTATTTCTTTCTATTTTTATAGAGACGGGGTCTTGCTCTTGCTCAGGCTGGTCTCAAACTCCTGAGCTCAAGCTATTCACCCGCCTCGCCCTCCCAGAGTGCTAGGAATTACAGGTGTGACCCACCGCGCCCGGCCTGGCTAATGACTTTGAAGACTAAAGCAAGTTAGCTTTTGATAACTGAAGTACCAGGTATATTCAACCAGGAAGTTTTTATAAATGTCCTGTTGTGGAATTAACTAATTGTACACAATAACATAAAGGTAGGTTTAAAAAGTTTTATATTTGACAAGTTGACAAATAATATCATATCTTTTCTGAGTCTATTAATATATATCCGACTGAATCAAACTGACGAAAACTCTAATGAATTATATCTAAACTCAGCTAAGGAATATATATCTACCAATCTCTAGTATAATTTTATGGAAATTTCTTTATTCCTTTAGTCCTTACTTTTTAATGCAGTAAAAATATGCTATTTTGTTCTTTAATACATTAAAATTAGCTCTGTGTAGTAAATAAGATGTGATAACATATTATATATTATATGCTTTAAATATAAACAACATATATAACATACATCATGTAATATATAAATAAATGTTAATGTTATTGATTATATTATTATATAATATGTATGTTATATATTATAATATATAACATTCTGTCTTTCACTGGCCCTTTTTACTTATAAACTGTTGGTAAATATACCATTTCTTTAGCTACTCAGATCTTCATTAGTACAACCAAAAGGCAATTACAGTTGCATCTCCAATGAGGTAACAGTCAATGACAGATAAATGTGGCCTCTGAATTTTAATTATTTTTTCATGCTAATACATAAAGAAGTAGTTTAGATGGAGTATTGACTGCATGAAGAAAAAGCAAAGTTCTTGAGAGGTTATGGTGGTGCAATTTAAAACAGAGACATCCTCATAATTCCTTCAATCTCATCCTGTCAATAAAGTCACTCCAATGGAAAGCAAGAGCAGGGAATTGTGGCCACTCTGAGTAGTATAGGGTAGATAGCATTTTAATTATGAGTAAACTAAAGTGCAAAAAGTTTAAATCCTTTGCTCAAGACTTCACAACAGAAAGATGGTGAAAGGCTGAAACCTAGATCTCCTTAAGGCTTTTCTATCACCAATTAAGTCAGATAAGGTGTGCAGGAAATATTATTCTAAAATACAGGGTGGTATGAGATAAGGAAAAGTGAAAACAAGATGAGGAGAGTTCTGATAGCATTGGAAGAATAAAAATTTGGTAGGGAAAAGACACATTAAATTTAATTTTCAATATGATTCATTATCTTAGAACTCTAAGTAGTCTTAGAGATCAATAGCTTCCTTTACTTGCATCATGGCGCCATAGTGAGCAATTTGACATCGAATTAAGAAAAACTCAGTTTAAACCCAAGTATCTTTCATTCAAATCGTACCTTATCTATATTTTACAAGTATTATTTTTGTTTTCTCTATCTTGGGAATAATAATACCCATTTACAGGTGCTTGAGAAGATTTCATGACTCAAGGTATATATACAAAGTCCTTGTCTCAGGGCTGCTCTCACAAGAAGAGCACAATAAAATATCGGATTGTGATAGTGATTGTGATGATAGTGACAATAAAAATGATTGTGATGACAACAGTTAACAAAAATAGGTGAACAGGGTAGGAAACTTCTCTAAATTCAGGTGATTAGTTGTTTCTTAGAATTAAACTTTAATTTCTATTTTAATTTTCATACATTGTTAAAATCACTGTTTGTTTCTGATTCAGTCTTACAGGTTATATTTGGAAAATAGGACTGCCTAAAACCTTTCATTAGCTAAAATTGACCATGGTTTATAAACCTATGCTATTGGAGATTTTAAAAATTACTTAATATTATGTCTAAAGAGGTACATGCAGG
This sequence comes from Mirza zaza, assembly GCA_008750895.1. Lineage (NCBI taxonomy): Eukaryota > Metazoa > Chordata > Mammalia > Primates > Cheirogaleidae > Mirza > Mirza zaza. The sequence continues at coordinate 31,588 of VSMD01061501.1, read as the reverse complement.
TTGGTGAATGGCAAAGTGAATTAGGCTTTGTTGATGGGAAAGGTTGCATTCTTGCTAGTAGTAGAGAGGAATAGCAATGGCAATTTCCCTTTCAATTAGACAGTAAAATTCTGCAAGAAAAGGGAGATTTAGGAACTCAAATCCATATAGTTATACATGAGATTATCAGATAATTCATGACTCTTTAGTCAAGTATTCTATTTTTGTCATTTGCCCATTAGCATACCAAAAACAGAACTTTATATTATCAAATATCTTAGATACTTATGAGATATAGGATATCCTATAGGATAGAAATAACAGCTTAAACTTACTAAATGTATTTTTCTCTCTTCTATTTTAAACTGCCAACGTAGCCATCGAATAATGGGGTTTACGCCTTTAACCACATAGTTAATAAATGCTAGTGCCTTGATATCCCTGAAGGCATAATTAACAGGCAAACATACCAGTCTGTGAACCCTGTCTTACTAATAGTTCCCAAAAAATCCATAATGCTTTATATCATTATCCATAAAATGTAGGACAGCTACCAAAAGGAGTTGCTAAACCTCTCAAGAATCAGTTAGTAAAATCCTCCCAAATGTTCAACATGACACAACATTTGCTTGGAAAGCTGATATGGTTATGGTCATAGAAGCAAGCTCTCATTTTGTAACTAAAAACCATCTAAAAATAGACAGAAAGCCATTCTAGTTAAGAACAACCTGCTCCCATCTATTTCCCCATGAAACCAATTTAGCACCAAGAATTATCCATCAAAATGGACAATTTTCACTTCATGCATTTTTTTCTTTTTCTTTTCTTTTTTTTTTTTACATGGCCAAAGAGAATAAAGACTTGAGATGACTTATCAGATAATTCATTCAGAAAGTCTTCTTTTTGATCAAAGCTATGGTTTTAGTGATTAAAGTATTTTAAATAAACTAGGCATTAATTAATAAGACAATTATTTTAAACTTTTTCTACTTTGGTTTTTAAGTCAGACAGGAAAGCTAAATATATTCACCTACAGCACATTTAATTATTGTTACTGATAGTGCTATTGTCATTTATTTAATCCTCTGTAATATTTCACATTAAAGTTTCTTCTACCTATAAGCTCTGAAGCTTTTAATTTTACCTTGGAGTTTGCCTATTATATAGAAAGGTTCATTTTATACAAGTTACAGACATTACTTTCTGTTTTTATTCAGAACTACCAAAGTTTTACTTTGATGAGAATACCTGTGAGGAGGAAAAAAAGCCACCTTTACTCTAATTCTTCAATGTAGAGAGGCAAAAGGTAAGTTTGTATAGTGGTCATGATCCTTCCAGTATTCTGAAAAAGTCCTTCTTGGAGAAAACCATACAAACACATCCAACCCCTTTTATTAGCACTCTGCCTTTTCTTTGGGGAGACACATATCCTTTGCCTTGCAAAAAAAAAAAAAAAAGGATACTATTCGACAAGTTAATAATGCCAGACTTTAACCTTTCAGAAGCTTAATTAGAAGCTGAATATTAAATTGAACTATTTCAAAAAGTTTCTTTCTCATCTTTATACATACCTTTTTATGGAAGTACATTTCTGATAAATTACTTATTTTAATTTTAATGTTGGCTCTATGGAGTACTGAAGTATAAAGAGTGCTGCTCTTAACCAATGTTTTGAGAGCTAAAAGAGCATTAGATACTACTAATATATAGTCAATAACTTAATTTTAAAAGGAGCAAATATAGTCTCTGGAAGATTAAGTAAGGTTTGGTGGCCACAATATTAGAATCAATAAGTGCAATATTTGCCTATATTTTTCAACCACTTTACTTTCCTAAAAGCATAAAAAATAAATGCATATTATAAGGATTATTTTCTAAATAGAGCAACAATTTTTTTTTTCTTTTCACTGGAAATACTACATTGGTTACTGCAGGGAATGCAAAAATCATTTACATATTTTGCATATAGGAAATTACTATAATATGATTTAGTAAAAACATTCACAAAGTTTAGGGTAAATTTCATGAAGGTATCAAGAAAATAATGTGCTTTGCTCATTTAAAAATGCCCATTAATTCACAGTACGAATGAGATTCAAATTTATTTCCTATTAAGGATTCCTTAGAGGTATAAGAATGTCCATAGGTATTTCAGAATATTATTTTGTATGAATTCAGGACTGTTATGAACTGAATATTTGTATGTACTAAATTCATATGTTGAAGCCCTACCCCCAGTGTGGCTGTATGCTATATGTGGAAATGGGGCCTCTAAGAAAGTATTTGTCCCCATAAGGGTGGGGATCTGATAGGATTAGTGTTTTTAACAGATACCAGAGCTTCTGTGCATTCTCTTTCTCTGTTTCTCTCTCTTCCACCCACTTGCACATACCCAGGAAACACCATGTGAGAATACAGTGAGAAGGCAGCTATCTACAAGCCAGGAAGAAAGCCCTCATCATAAACCAAATTGATCAGAACCTTGATATTGGACATTGAGCTGCCAGAAATGTAAGTAAATAAATTTCTGTTGTTTAAGCCACCCACTCTGTGGTTATATAAAGTCTAGCAGACTAATGCAAGGACTTTTTGAATTTTGTGAAAATTCAAGGTCATATGCAATGTCTAATTATTTAAAAAGGTTTAGGGCTGGATTTGATGGCTCACACTTGTAATCCTAGAACTCTGGAAGGCCGAGGCTGTCAGATTGCTCAAGGTTAAGAGTTCGAAACCAGCCTGAGCAAGAGTGAGACCCTGTCTCTACTACAAATAGAAAGAAATTAATCCAACTAAAAATATATAGAAAAAATTAGCCAGGCATGGTGGCACGTGCCTGTAGTCCCAGCTACTCAGGAGGCTGAGGCAGAAGGATTGCTTGAGCCCAGGAGTTTGAGGTTGCTGTGAGCTAGGCTGATGCCATGGCACTCTAGCCCAGGCAACAGAGTGAGACTCTGTCTCAAAGAAAAAAAAAAAGTCTAATAACATACATTTTAAGATGATTAAATATATTTTCTAACAAGATTGCAGAAACAGAAGTTCACTGAGTGGGACAAATTAGAGGGGTTAGTAATTAAAATGATAGAGCACATCAACTCAAGAAAATTAAATGAATTACAACTTTTCAGATGAGAAAACCATAGATTTTCAGTTTTATTGCATATTTAACCATTTAGTAGTAATTAAAACATCCAATACATTATAGAAACTAAATCTGTTTTAAATATGAAATGTTAACAATTTGAAGGAAGATAGCAAGCTGATCAGCAAGACCATTTATTTATCTATGAGTAAGTCTAAACATTTCCAGCCACCTATAGTTAGGTTTGGCCAAATGATTGATTTCTGGTGAAAGAAATAGAAGTAGGAAGAATGGACTCCACTTCAAGCTTGGCCCAGAGATATTTTCAAACATATTTCTCCATTTTCTTTAAACCTCTGCCTGCCTTAATATGGATTACCCTTCTAGGGGTGATATTTGGAGCCATGTATTGAAGATTGTAGAACCACAACACGACAGAAACCTAGGTTCCTGTATCACCACTTGGAGGAGAGCCATCCAACCAGGAACAACCACACTGAACTCTTGCATGCACAAAACTTAAACTTTATCTGGGTAATCTATTGAGATTACAGAGTTAGCATCTAGTGTTATTTTTACTAGATTATAAGAAAATTGTGTTAGAGAAAACAGCAAGTATTTGTTAATGTTTTGTGGTTACTAATTTTTAATCAAAATGGATTTCTTATAAAACAGTATTGAATCTGACCACTATAGGAAAGCAATGTCTATTTTCATAAAAAGTAAAGATGGGAAAGTTTTATTTAAATTACATTTTTATACCAATTTGACAGTACTGCTAGGAAACTATTGGCAACTTTTCCCTACCGCAAGTTAACTTAAAACAATAATTACAGGTCAGAGGTAAAGTTTCTCACTTCAACTGAGTTCAAACAGTGAAAACTATACAATTTGTAATATTTGCCTGTGTTTTATTTGCATTGTACTAAGTACTCAGTGAGACTCCATAAAATGTAGTCCTTGCCTATATGCCTTTCATTTGCTCTCCATATTAACACTTTCAGTTTGTTCTTCCTAAAATGTATAAACAATTCTTTTCCTGGTTGTTAAATGCCAGCTGGTACTGTCAGCTACCATTGTTTCCCAGCTGTCTGCCCAGGTACCCTATTGTTTCCGGCAGGCTAACAGAGTCTCCTTGAAGCACTTTATTTGACCTCCTTATTCCATTTCCTCAATTAGTTTATCATAGGTACTTAGAATATTTGTAAAAACAGTCTACTTTTTCACTGTATAATGTTAATATATTACAATACAATGTATATGAATTTGCCTCTGTAGATTTGGTCTACATGTTACTTGGTTAGCTTCCAAAGTTACTGGAATACTTCCAAAGTTACTGGATACTTACTCCTATTAATAAATTGTCTAGTGCACAAACCAAATGGTTACTTATTTATTTAATTATTAGTATATATATATTTATGCACAAACATAAGGCACACTGTACAAAATGTCTAAATGTATTTGCAAAATACTTTTATAGTTTAGGCCTTTGTCTTTGCACATACTATCAATTTCGTTGTAGTTGGATCAATAATTATAGTGAAAACAATAATTTTTATTTATTTGGTTTAAATGCTTGGTTTTAATGCTATTTTTGAAAATGATACATAGGCCATATTTTTAAAATGCTGTGTCAGCTGCAAATGCCATGATAGACATTTTACAATCATATCCACTAAGTATAGAAAAGTTATGTTGTAATTTATCTGGAAATTTTTCATTTATTTAAAATAAATTAGTTATTTTTTAAAAATAATCAGAAAGTATAACATTTTTATATTTTTTAACAAATGATTCAAAAACACAAAATATCCTCAATTGGTATTTTTTAAAGAGTTAAAACTTCTGTTTCCAATTATATTTTTTATTACATATATGTATGAGTTTCATTGCAAAATCATATAACAATGGAAGGGTGGTACAAGCACCACATATTCTCAGCCTTCTCTTTACCCAGAGTTTCCTATGAGCAGTTATTACTTTCATTATTAAAATGTCAACTTTACCTTGAAGAGAAACATTCTGAGTGATTGTTTAAAAGTATGTAAGTAAAACTAAGAGGGGCATGGTGGCTCAAATCTAAAAAATCACAGAATTTTAGGAGTCTGAAGCAGGAGGATCACTTGAGGACAGTAGTTCAAGACCAGACTGGGCAGCATAGTGAGACCCTGTCTCTTGAAAAAAAAATATATATATATACATATAAAATGAAAGAAAACTAAAAGTATGTATGTATGTAGGAGCATAACAAGTATTTGTTAAAGAATGAATAAAATCAATGCAATGATTTTTCCATTATGCCAAATTATGGGAGATTTTTGTTTGTTTATTCATCCATTGATTCATTAAAACAATTTTTTACTGTCTTCTTGATTCAATGTATTTCGCTGTGTCTTTTATTGAAGTATACATTTAGTAATAATTCTTGTTAATTAATCATTCTGTGGAATGTCCCTTTTAGGTGCCCCAGAATTATATTTGCATTAAATTTAGGATGCAGTGACATAATCAACTTCTTGGAGTTCAGAGAAAAAAACTCCTACGTTGAAAAGCAATTCAGTACCATGGATAGCACCCCCAGTACTAAATGAGATAAAGCAATTCGAGTCTGGCAACACAATAAGTGCTCACTAAAATGCAGTTTAAAAAACCAAAGAAGAATATTAATATGAATTATAACTACAAAGTATTGATATATACCAAATCTATATCAATATGTTTGTAATGTTTTAAAAATTGTTTAAACCTATTTTAACACCTTTGGAATATCCAGTGAACTAATTATTTACCTTAATAAATGGTAAATAAAGGAAAATAAGAATGGATCTTGCCTTTCCTATAAAATCTGTACAAATCTGTGTGAAAATACTTCATGAAAAGAAGTTTATTGATATAGAATAATTCCAACTAATAAATTAAGAATTAATACTAGAATTTGAATGCTACCATGTTGTAACCTCTAACAAATGAATATATCCAGGCATTGCATTCAAGGACTCCTAACATTACAATAGAGATATCAGAATGATTATGTGCCTCCTGGAAGAAGAAATCAACACCCATGAAGTAGTTTTAGACCCCTTTCCTCTAAAACAGAATTTAATTAATTCTCCTTATATAACTACCAGGAAATACAGAGGAGAAAAGAGCAAGAGAACTGTTCTATAGGGTACAATTTCCAAAATTCAGAATTTGTTATACTCCATAGAAAGAGTAACTCAGTTTCTTCAATAAATAAATTATAAAGACTCAAAAAAATACATGGAGAAGAAATATATAAATTTAAAGTTATTTTAAAATACTTTCAAACTATTGTCATATATGGACCTTATTTTGGTCATGATTTTCTTTCTTTCTTTCTTTCTTTCTTTCTTTCTTTCTTTCTTTCTTTCTTTCTTTCTTTCTTTCTTTCTTTCTTTCTTTCCTTTCCTTTCCTTTCCTTTCCTTTCAAAACAGGATCTTACTCTGTTGCCTGGGCTAGAGTGCTGTGGCATCAGCCTAGCTCACAGCAACCTCAAACTTCTGGGCTCAAGCAATCCTTCTGCCTCAGCCTCCTGAGTAGCTGAGACTACAGGCAAGTGCCACCATGCCCGCCTAATTTTTTCTAGATATTTTTAGTTGTCCAGATAATTTCTTTCTATTTTTTTTTAGTAGAGATGGCTTCTCTCTCTTTCCCAGGCTGCTCTTGAACAACTGATCTCAAGCGATCCTCCTGTCTCAGTCTTCCAGAGTGCTGGCATTACAGGCGTGAGCCACCAAGCCTGTCCTGGTCATTTCTTTTACAAAACCAAACTCATATAAAGGCAACATTTATGAGATATTTATAAAGTTGAACACTGGTATCTAATATTATTAAAAATTATTAAATTTTATAAGTCATAATGGTATTAGAATTATCTTCCAAAAATTAGTATTATGCATTCAGAAATACATACTAAATTTTTTTCTTCTGAAGTGAAATAATGTCCAGGAATTACTCCAAAATAATATGAAAAAAAGAATGGGTTGATGTATAAATGCATCATATTTGTCACGTGTTGATAATTGTTGAAACTGGATGATGGGTACATGGACCTTATTATACTCTGCTGTCTGACTTTTTATATTTTTGAGATTTTTGATAATAAATAATTAAAATTCTAGAGGTATACATTGAAAAATAGCAGGAGAAACATGACAACATTAACACAATCAGAGCAACCAAATGGATCAAGACACTGCCAAAAGAGATTTCTTCTGGATATACAATCAGGCCTATATAGAAAGGTGTCCCCTAGAGAAGGGAGTGTATCTGTACACATATTTTATATAGTATAATGTAGGAAATCATAAAATAGAATGTATTATTATTTTTCTGTTAGTAATGTTTTATAGTAGTGTCATAATGAGATGAGAAAGACATGTGACAGATAAGATTGGCAAAAGCAGCATATGTATTTTATGAATTAGGACCATCACTGTGGTCCATATCACTGCCCAGAGCAGTCCTCGACATGGCTGACTCTGGACTCTTCCTCAGACGCCTCTCCAAAATAGGTTTTAGTGGCTACTGTGAACTCATTCAAGTTACTACTTATGATAAAGTAAAAAAAAAAAAAAATATATATATATATGTTCAATGAACATTTTGTTCTAGATCAAGAGGATAAAAAGCCATAGTAATATCATAATTTCATTTTCAGTTATCAGTTGAGAACACTATTATTGGAAAACAAGAATCCCATTAAGGAAATTCTAGTACTTCAAAAAATTTAATTTTGGGGACATACTTAGAGGCCAACCTACATTACAACAAATTCCAATTAATTTTTATCATGAATTTTTTCAAATTAAATTGTAAACTTAGGAGACAATTTTCATCTCCAATACAAGAGAAGGTGCACATTTATATTGAAAGGTATAATTCTATTTTGAAGAGTTCTTACAAATGAATCAAACTATTTCTAAAAGAAAAAATAGTTCAAATATAAATCTAAATATTAATATTAAATATTAAATTAAAAATTACATATTAAATGCTTATATATAAATATAAATTTATCTATTTATTATTGGTTCAAAATTTTTTAGCCAATGTAGAATAGCAAAATAATATATTTAATGTGATAACATGTAGAAAACAGTTTTATTCAGGTTTTTTTCACATTTAAACTCATTCATAATATAGTGATGAATTCCAAATATTTGTGTATATTCTTTTATTTATGTGAAATGGTATTATTTAAAAGACTGAACATCTCTCAGGTGACTATTGTTATTATTCTAATTGACAATTATTTCTGTTTTGGGGATAATCATTTCTGACAAATGGAAAACAAAAGTTTTGCTATAAGAAATGTGTTCCCTTACTATATCATCAAGTTCCTGGTCGACTTCTCAGAGCCAACAACCATTACTTATTCTTCCACAGTGTTATATGAAATGTCTGACATGTTGTAGAAACTCAAGGTAAGTTTTTGAAATTAATAAATTAATAAAATATATAGCAATTAGATAACTTGATTAATTTTTTGTTTTCCATTCTAGAAAACCTCTGAATTTTCCTTACATGTTTTATCAAATAACTTTTAAAATCACTTAGTAAAAGCATTAAATTTTACTATGTGGACTAAAAATATCTATGCTATTATACTATATTTATAAATAATAATAAATAACAGCATATTTTGACCTTGATGTTTGCCAACCTGGATAGTAAACAGTTTAATAAATCATTTCGCATAAATATAGTGAAAGAAGTGCTCTAATTTCTTAGAAAGCGGGACCATAATTTAGAGGTTAATTTGTCCGAGATCATACTTAGATATTAGAGGAGCCTGGATTTGAATCTACATTTAAAAAATATGTATCTATAAGAACTCTGCATTATAAACTTGAAAAATACTGAAACAAATATTCAAAGGTGGAATTCCAGAGATTTGGCATTATTTGCAGTTAGATAAATCAGATAAATGTATGATCAATAATTCTTAATAGATTTGATTATGTTCTCATACTCAGCAGCATGATTAACAAGTAAAAAACTAATACTATGATGCATAAGCTATAGTGGATACACATGCTTAATGTGCACTCCACGAAATAGCAATTGGCCAGGAGTGTAAGGAAGAGAAGAATGAATTGAGTGTACTAATTAGCAAACTGAAGTGTAGGAGTAACTGGCAGCAATAGTATGACAGGACAGAGACTGCAAGCAATGTATGAATAATGATAACTGTAAAACTGTAATAAAAATAACAAATATGCTAGGGAGACAAGCACTACTGCAATCTGATTCAAGTAAATTTTTTTGACTGTTACTAGATTTACTTCTGAAGGTGAAAATCAATTAATAAAATAAAGATATATTTTGACTCTATCACATAAAATGGAAGCAATTCATGACAAATGAATTGTTGCAGTTCAATTGTGAGAATTTATTCTCATCAATGATTTTCCTACTTATAAAAATTATATTTGGATACCACCAATAAAACATAGTAACTCTAAAACCCTTACATTAGGAGCTTTAGGAAACCAGATGTTTTTGAAAATTTGTAATGAAAAGCAGTTATTAAATGTGTTGTTTTTATAATCTCAGTATAAATTTAATATATATGTAAATGAATATATGTGTGTACATAGATATATTTGCAATTATATATGGTTGAAATTGTTTCAAAAGAATCACTTTGACCTACATAAATGGATATTGCACATTATTTAAACTTCAGTACATTTCACATTAAATTATTTCCTACAGGAAAATGAAAGGTAACAATAAAGGACAGAGACCAAAGATCAGCAATATATATTTTTGTCATATGTCTATTTTCTAAACAATTAAAGATACTCATAGTTCCAAGTATTTATTATCAGACATCAGTATTTCATGTGTCCGATGACCAATAATAAATATTTGAAATTATAATTTTGGTGATATTTGAAATTTTGTCCAGGATTTTAATAGCAGCTAAAAAATGAACTGAGTGAGCTGTAATAGAGATGGAGGTGAAAAACAGAGTTTAAATTTAAGATTATTTAAGTTGGTCACAATAAAATATATCATTTCATAAAGGATGCATATTCATTGATACATATTGCTAGATCTCAGAAGGCTTAAACAAGTTATTTACAAAGGGAAGCACATGAAATATATGAATACATGTACCTCTTGGAAGTTTGCTCAGCTATAAAATGAGCAGCAGATTTCAATTTCCTCCCCTGTCATCCCATGAAAAATGAGTTTTATTATGAAAAGTGTTGTAAACCTTAGCTTACCATTTTAAAATGCATGTTTATTTGGCATCTTTAAAATATAAAGTTCCCATAGTTTAAAATCCTCATTTTAAAAATAATAATATATTAGTATTTCCAGATTCATTCCCAAGTTCGACAACTTGATATTCAATATTTAATGAACCTACGCTCTCTTAGCACTGTGCTGGTTTCTGATAAAAAAAATTGTTTTAGTTTTAAACTATGCCTATGTGTCCATTTAAACATAAAATATTTAAAACATGTACATAGGACAATTTGATTGCAATTTTATCTTAGCTCTTTGATTACTATTGTAATAAAAAATATATATTCCATAATACTAACAAAATGATAGTGATATATATAAATCCATAAATTAATTTTTGTATTAATACTTGTAGATATTTAGTGCTATATAATCTCTTATCTTTTTCTATGTTTAATGGCAACAGAAAATATTTATGGCCGGGTATGGTGTCTCACTCCTGTAATCCTACCACTCTGGGAGGCCAAGGCAGGAGGATCACTCGGGGTCATGAGTTCAAGACCAGCCTGAGCAAGAGCGAGATCCTGTCTCTACTAAAAATAGAAATAAATTAGCTGGACAACTAAAAATATATAGAAAATATCAGCCCACTAAGACTATAGACCAAAACTAAAACTCATAGTTCTTAATTTCTAGTGAATAGTTATTTTCTGCAAAGCACTCTGCCACTGTAACATAACGTGTGCATTGTTTGCATACCATTATGTTAGAACAAAGAAAACATAGACTTTGTATTCTCTTAAAAGATACAACAAAATAAATTTTTTCAGTGAGGTATAATGGTTGTATGCTTTTTGTTTGGTTTTGTTCTATCAAGAATTAAACATCTAAAACTTTTACTAGAAGAACCATAGTCTTATTGGTTGAATTTCCACAGTGCCTGATCAATTCAACATGTATAGACTAGAAAGCAAAATTAAGATCAATACCTGCTTGTCTTACACGTGTTTCTAAAAACTTGTTGAAGAGGTTTGAAAATTGGAAAAGAGAAGATTCTGTTAATAAAGGTTACAATTTTCCAACAGATTTTAGGTGACAATGCATTGAAAAGTGCTAAGGAGCCATGGTCCTTAAACTTTTTGGTTGCAGGAATTCAAAGACCTTTTGATTATGAGAGTTATATCAAGTGATGTGATAAATATTTAACAGCAGGTGCTTAGGATGAAGAGATGTGTGAATAAACACTGATTTGTTGCATTTGCTGGTTTCTGCAGCATTATTACTTCCATCTCTGTCAATGTCAAGCTACTAAAGTGATGTCACTGAACAGACATTTGGAAAGCAATGTGCACAATGAGCTCTTATAAGCCCATGCCAGCCAGTTCCAGAATACCACCGGTTATATCTATGGATATTTACCATAAAAGAAATTAAAACAGAAATTTTAGAAAAAATTTATAAATTAATTCATTTTAAAATAATAATAATGAATCTATTATCTGTTAAACATAAATAACATAGTCTTTATAAAGGTTATCTCTATTTTCCAAACAAAAAATATTAGAGGGATGAGTGGCATTGTTTTACATTCTCTCAAATTTCTTTAATGTATGCTTTAATGGAGGAAAGCTGAATTCTCATATGTGATAAAGCATTTGATATACTGCAACATCGCACATCATATAGTCAGTGGAAAATTTCTATTAAAATTATGTGCTTTCAAAGTACTGGGGAAAAAAAGATAACATCCTAGTATTATTCATAATGATAATTTGATCCCGCAGGCCCACAGAATTAGTTTTGAAGATTCACATTGGGATCCTTACATCACCCTTTGAAAAATGCTGATATGTGGTAATAGTTGGAAACAAAGAATGACCTATGTGGAAATCACATAAATAAAAGGAAAGCATGAGTATGATCTTTTGTCTCTTAAAAAAAAAAAAAATATATATATATATATAGTGTAATATATGTAGAGAGAGAGAGAAGGAGCTAGAAAAAGGTCATAAAACTCACTATGCAATCTGTGATCTTCTGGGCAAGGCCCAGAAAATGTGAAGAGCAAAATAAATAAATAAATAAATAAATAAAATAAGCATGTAAAATATAGAAATTTACTAAGAGTGTCCCACTTTTCTGTGCCTTCCCAATTTATAGGAGGTATACTAATGCTCATTTATGGAATATACAAAAAAGTTATTAAAGTTTTAGTTAATCAGGTCAATATAAAAAGTCAACTGTATATCTATATACCAGCAATAAATAAACAGAAATTAAATTTAAAGAAACTATTAGGCATAAACCTGAAAAAAGACCTGCACTATCTCTGCACTGAAACATATAATATGTTGCTAAGACAAATGTTATTATAAAATATCTACATTAATGCAGAGAGATGCTGTGTTCATTGATTTGGAGACTCAATAATGTTAAGAGTTCAGTTCTCTGAAAATTGATCTATGGATTCAACACAATCTTAAACCAAATTCCAGCAGTCTTTTTTGTAGAAATTAAGAAGCTGATTCGAACATTCATATGGAAATGCAAAGACCTTAAAATACCAAAACAACTTTGAAATAAAGAGCAAAGTTAAATGACTTATGTTTTTTGATTTTAAGAAAAATCAGTTTCAGTAAGACTACATTAATCAAGACAGTGTGATATTTTTGTGAAGATTAGATTAAGGATCAGTGGAACAGAATTGAGAGTCCAGGAATACACCCACACATACAAGCTCAATTGCTTCCATGGAATATATAAGAATAGCACCCCTGACCTGTAAAAATTCTTTTTCACCTCACCATGAAAAGCAACTTATTACTATGAAAAGAACTTATACTGTGATGAGTGAAGAAATTTATGCTGAGTCCAGACCACACTCTTCCTAGTGTTCTTGGAGCACCCTATTTTGAAATACTGAGTTTTCATGTAATAAGTCTGATGACCATGAAACTCCCATGCTGGAGAGGTCCTAGGTAGGTGCCTCAGTAGACAGAGCCAGATGAACTCTCAGGTGACAGCCAACATAAACAATCAGGCAACTATGAGAGCCACCCTGGATATCCAAACTTGTTAAATTTTCACCACATCTAACATCTGACTTTAATTCCATGGGTGACTCTAACTGAGAACTTGCTTCAAACTCTTACTAAATCTCTGTCCCGCAAAATGGTGAACAAAAGAAAATTATCCTTTTAAACCTCTAAGTTTTAATGTTATGTGTTATGCTACAATAGGTAATTGGAACACAGCCTTACCATAACTTGGCTCCAGAATTATCCTAAGATTTAATAATCTGTTTTTCATTTTACTTCTCTCTTAAAATAAGAATTTTTAAAGATTTATCCATTTTCTATATTTCTGTGTATTATCCATCTTCTCTATCATTCTTTATTCTTTCCTCCAGATAACACGTGTATACATGTTTCTTAAGTACATGTGGATTAATTATTTTCAAGGCATATATCTCTTTAGTTTGATACCTATATCATCAGGTTACTACAGAATAGCCTTTAAAATTCCTGGGAGCTCTTTTACCTACCTTTAGGGTCTACAAGTTACCTTTAATAAATCTTTCAAAAGTATTTGTAAAAGACTTATAGCCCCTCCCTTAATTTGATCATTATCTGATGATTTCTTATCTTAAGAATATTTTGATTTCTAAGGAAATGTAGATGGGAATTTTTTTACTCTTTAAGCAGACAAACCCTGAATCCTCTATATTTCATCTAAATTCTGCTTATAAATTGTTTTCTTGAGCTCATCTCTCTCTCCCCAAACCTTATCATGTGCATCAAACAGAATACAATAGAAAATTTCAATATTATGCCCAGAAATAGCCTTAGCCTGATCTACAAGCCCATCAGATATGCTTTTTCATCTTAACAATAGGAGACAATTTTCTAATTGCTTCGCTATTACATATAACACACAATATTTTTAGGACATTTGGGTGTTTCCTCATGATTCTGTATGCTCTGGCAGTTTTTTAGGCCTGGTCCAGGTCAGCTGAGGTCTAAAGTACCTCAGTCACATGTCTGTGGAGGTTGGGAGCTAGAATATCTGAGAAGACTAAAACCTCTCTCATCCTTTAAGGCCTGTCATGTTCATGTGAGAAAGAAGAGTTTACAACATCAAGTGAAGTCAAGGACCAGTGCAAAAAAACATTTCAAGTCCATGTGTCCATCATATTTGCTACCTGCAGTTGTCAAAATCAAGTCAAAAGCCAATTCCATGTTCAGGTGGTAAAGAATCAAACTTTTCATTTAAATGGAAAGAGAGTCAGAGTCACATTGTATAGGGATGCTATAGAGTGAAAGTGTCTTCCTAAAATTTATACATTGAAACTTAATCCCCAATGTGATGGTGCTGAGTGGTGGGGCCTTTGGGAGGTGATTAGATCATGGGGCAGAGCCTTCATGAATGGGATTAGTGACCTTAAAAATGTAAACCCAGAAAGCTGATTTTTTCCCTTCCTCATGCGAGGACACAGAGAAAAGACAGCCATCTATAAACCAGGAAACGGTCCATCCCAGACTCTGAATCTGCCAGCATTATGATCTTGGACTACACAGACTCTATTACTATGAAAAATAAATTTCTGTTGTTTATAATCAGCTCATTCTATGATATTCTATTCCAGCTTCCAAATGAACCATAAAAAGGGGCATGGATATAGTGAAGCATGAACAAATTTTTAGTCATTACTGAAATAATGTAACAGTTGAAATAGTTGGATTGGATTAGTTGGGTCATCTTTGGACTTTTATATACATAAGAGGAGACTTGTTTGCTGAACATCTAATAAATGTAGTAGGCTTCTTTTAGAGGGTTTGCATAGACTCTGCACTTATTTTTAAAAGAACCCCAGAAGGCATTTATGCACAAGGTGTGAAGCAAATTTTAAATTTTATTTACCTAACTGCAGATGGATAGGTAAGAGTAAATACAAGTGGAACCAACCATATTCTTTTGCTCAGCAGTTTGTGAGACGTGAAGAATGAGTACAAACTAAGTTAGATCGATGAATGAAGGCTATAAAATTGCATCTGCCTCTTTTCTTCACTTCTTGATTCTTTACTGATCAATATTTTCTATTTCTTTGAAAAACCTCAATGTGCTTTTCATAAATTTGCCGTCATGTACATGTGATTAGAATGATTTGCAATATTGTTCTGAAACTTACAATTAAGAATCTTGTTTAAGGCTCTGACTTCAGTTAGGATTCAGAGAGTGGTATATCTGATTCTGAAGCCTAGATACTTTCCACTGAATCATGCTGCCTCGTCACATTGTAATCAGATATGGGGGAACAGAACTTACTCTCCTCTCTTCTGCCTTTCTCCTAGGCTTTGCTCCCCGGGAAAGGAGATGAAAGAAGAATTATAGAAGACTGTCTAGCAGAGAAAATTGATCATAATATGTGATAAAGAAATGATTGATAAGAATTCATGATCTTGCTGTTCAGAGTTTGTTACTACCTATTTTTTTTTTTTTTAATCTTTGCTTTCTAACAAACAGTCATCATACTCACTACTATCACTCACTACTATCATACTCACTACTTTGGCCCTCTTTATACTGAGATTCTTCATCACACAAGTTTTTTGTTGTTGTTGGCTTTATTTTTTGGTAAATTGCTAAATTCTGTGGAAGTCCAAGTTAGAAATGTACTGTGGAAATGTTATGAGAATAAGAGAATAGCCAAATAAATTCAATGAGCTGACCATAGGTAGTGTCTGGAAAGTTTACTGGATATACTTTGTAAGGCTATGTGACCAGGAACCCATTCTCCAATGTACAAAAAGCCTCTATATCTTTGGAAAATATCAGGGCTGGATGGGGCTCAGTGTTACTACTATTACAACTTTAATGGGCTAGGTGTACGACCAATAAAATAAAATATCTTTCCCTACACATTGATAAAATATTCAAAAATTCTTACTCAACTCTTCATCCAAAATAGATGTTAAAGCTTTTTCATTAAAAAGAAAGTAAATGCCTAAACATAGTAAGATATTAACTTGCTCTGGTAGTGAACAAGTTTCAGTTCATGACGCTATCTTGTTTCTATAATCTTTGTCATGTAGATAATTTTTTCCAGCCTGAAGGTATTACTGAATAAATGTCTTTGTCATGGGAAGATTCATTTCTGCAACCTTAACAACAAACCCAGGACTGAAATTTGTATCTCTCATCAAGAATCCCCTTTTAACAATCGCATCTAAGATTTGTTCCAATTAGCATCATCAATAATACCATAAAGCCATGAAAGTGTTTCTCTTTCCAATAGTCACTATATCAATGGTTCCTCAGCAAATATTTATTGACTATATACTCTGTGCTAGAGGAGTGCATCAGCATTATCTAGGGTAAAACCTGCTGTAAAAAATAAGGTGTTGTACAAAATACACATGCCCAGAACTACCCTAGAGCTGTCAGGCAAACTTTCTGGATTCAAATTCCAGGATAGGTTTAAATCTTTATTTTCTGAATTCAGAAAAAATTACTGCATTTTCCTCTCTTTCATCCACAAAATAGAGATAAAATCAATCCTTTCTCTCATATGAGTTTGTATATCTCACAATACAGAAGTCAAAATTTAGCTAATCATATGATTGCATTCTTCAAAACCATTATCATCATCATCATCATCATCAATCTTGTGTTTCCTAAGTACTGGAAAATTAATATATCATTGCTTCTAATAAATTTGCCACTCTATATTTTCATACAAATTAAAATGAAGCATTTTCTTTTCATAAATCAATTATCTAAATTGTGTAGAAATCTATTTCTGTTATAAATAACATATATATCATAAACAATGTATTCAAATAGCATAACAATACATAAAGTATAGTCTCTTGAATATAGAAAGCTATAGAAGAAATGATTGAGATATTATCTGTACTTAGAAACATATACATAAAATATCCAAGAACATAGAATATATTACATTTTATTATGTGATATTCATAAAAGAAACTTTAATATTTGTCATAATTACATATATTTTTATTAACAATCTAGGAATATATGTGGAAATTTCCTTGTCTCTTTCCTGAGATTTCTATTAAGGTGAAAATGAGTATACTGTTAAACAATTTCATTTACTCAAACTGTTGAATCTCCATTCTCAAGATGATTGTTGTATTGTCATGTGGCATTTTAAAAAATAATCTTAGCAGTTTAGAAATACTTAAAATTACTGTATTATTTCTATGTTGCAGTATAATGAGTTGTTAGAAGTGCCTAGAGGATTGGGGATTGATATTGAAAGACTTTGATTAGTTTTCTTCAAATTGAGAAAAAAAATTACATGCATAAAAGTTTATTATGCTGTTGAAATAGTAAGTTTATGATGAGATAGTTTATAATACAACATGTTATACTTTAATAAAATTATTACAGATTGTACTAAATTAAAGATTTTACTTTATTAAATTAAAAAAAAACTTCCTCAAATTATTTTGCGTGTGAAACACTACATGAAGAAATAATTTGTCAACTTAGTAAACTAATGGAGTCATTTTGATTTTGATAAGTTCTCTTCATATTCCTCTGAACCAAATAAAACAAATTTAATATTGAGTACAACATAAAATGTAATAAACATAATATGAATTATTTCTATATACTTAGAAATGGATTTCAGATACTTGCATATAAAAATTTATTAGATAAACACTGAGTGCCTTTGTGAATCAGGAATTGTACAAGATACTGTATAGCACTAGGAAGAAGATATATAATGGACAATCATATAATAAGCACTAAGATGGGAGAACCAGGCAGGATATCGGAAAATACACTAGGGGTATCTTTTCTAGTTGTCAGGTGAAATAAGGATGTCTGTGAAACTACAGAATTAAAATTGTTTTCATATTTAATATAACAAAGATTTTGGTTAATATATATTATAACAATATTTACAAAATATTTTAGTTGAATAATCAAATTTTAGTCTATTTCTTTTTAAAAATCTTCAAATATTGGCTTTCTCCTTTGAAAATTCCATCTAATAGAAATTTAATGTAAGTAATATAGTAAAATAGTCTTGTAGTTGATCACTTATCAATCTAATAAAATGAGAAACTCTTCTATCTAGAATAAATTTTGGTATTTGCGATCTTGCATTGTATTCTTTTTTAACTTGCTGTCTTGTCTAATATATCGATTCATTCGATTCTGAGGCAATATGACTTCTTAAATGAATGCAAGTTGGAAAAAGTTTACATAATCATCCAAATATAAGGAGAGTGTGCGTTGGAATGCAGGATAACTTAGAGCATGTTCCCAAATGTAACTGGAGATTCCTATTACTTTAGCAGCTAGAAGTGTGTTCTAGTATATGTAATTCAAAAACTGTATGGCACATGTCTTCTTCCCCCTATCCTACTGCATCACACTCTGAGCATTTTCTTCTCCACTTGCCCCTAGAATTCTTTAGTGTCTATTCCCAGAATATCACAGTAAAGATAGACAAACAAAAAGGATAAATGGCTATTCTTTCTCCTTTCCCATAATTTTCAAAATGTCATATTTCATAATTGAAAAGATAAGATTTGGAACATGTAAGGAACAGAAGATGTTAGTATTCCAAAGAAAATATCAAATATTTATTTTCCTTGTAAGCATAATAATATCTTTGTATTTACAGACTAATATAACTTTAGGTAAAGAATGTCACTGAGGACAGGATCTTACTCATTTCATGGTATTAAACATAGTGAAAATTTGAAATGAATGTGTGCATTGTTTATAACTTTCATGTTCTGTAATAGTTTTAAACTACTGTCAAAAAAATACAGACAATGAACATGCATGTCGTCTCTTCCTTCTAACGCGTTATTTCCTGAAAAGCCTTTCTAAAGTTTGAAATACTTTGGACCTGGAGTTTTTATATTATACTTTTATGATTTGAATTTTGGGGGGATGTGATTGGCATTCTTTATGAAAGATACTTATTCTGAATTCAGTGCTCACGAACAGGCCCTCTGTTCCCCGGAGTTATGCGCACCTGCTCCAGTGTATGTTTGAAGCTTATGAGTTTTATTATCAACTAAGTGAAATAGGAAAATATAAATGCTTCAGTAAGACATGCCTGATTTTAGAGTGATATGATGTCGTGTAGATAATCATATATAGATACATTTCTCTCCTTGACCATAATTTGCATAACGTCCATTACACTTGTGTGATATTCTTTTATAAATGTTTTCATGAATAAGCCACTAACACTTTGCTTTGAGAGCCCCAGCAAAATTAAGGTTCTAGTACCAGAGCAGCTAGCAATTTCCTGCTGGAAAATGAAAGGGGTGCTGGACATAGGTGTTTACAGTGTGCCTTTCACAGGCTATTGATTTTACCTGGCAGAGGGCCTAGTGCACAGTTGTCCGACCCATGGCCACGGGAGTTCCCCATATTGCAAACCTGTTTATACTGGCAGATGTCCTTGCGGCTTTTTTCTGGCCTATGCCCAGTTTATGACCATTGTTCTGAAGCTAGGAGTCTGATTTTGTGTTCCTCCAGGCATCCTGGGGAAAACCTAGCCTCAGGCAGCCCCTAGTTCTTCAGAGAGAAGCTGAAAATTCAATACACCATCACAATAAGAAATCAGTTCAAATATTTTATTTTCAGATCCTGGGCAAGGAGGGCACAATGAGCTGGGAGAGGTGCCCTCTGTGTCCAGGTCACATAAGATAGGAACAAAGAACAAAGATTCAGGTGGAGAGAGAGAACACAAGGCAACAAGGTGTATATATAAGGGAATATGATGTGGGTCACTTTAAGTTCACAGACCTAAATGGTCATTTTAAAGGAAGTATTGGGTAGGCAGGGAGCCCAGTCTGCTGGGTAGGAGAGATACCTCTGATTTCTCTCTCTGACCATTAGCTGGAACCATTTGTGTGTGGTATAGAACTGGTAACGTTGTCAAGGGTGACTTGGCCCTGCTTCTGGTATAAGAAAGTCAAAACCATATTCAAAATGAATGCTGAGACAACATAAAATTACAAGAATTATAAGAATTCACTATACACATATAAAATACATATAAAAATCAAAAAGATAAATATAAAACAAACACTTTACATGAAAGAACAACTAAATTCAAGAAGATACCATTAATATTTGGCTATGGATCATATTTGCTTGAATGTAAACATGACTAGTGGTAATTTATTTGGCTTAAAGATATTCATGTGTACTCTAAAAACTTAAAGAAAGAAAGAAAAACCCTTAAAAATGAAATACAATAAAAATTCCACTTCCCACCAAATAGTAGTATGATAAATTATTTACATGATTAAATTATTAAATATCTCTGAAATAATTATGAATCTCTAGGATTTTTAAAACATTTTTTGATCATGTACTCCTTGAAAACTAGTAAAAGTCATGGGCTCTTTCCCCAAGAAAAAATGGTTCTTAACCAGATAGGCACACTCAATAATGTGTGTATAATTTTAAAGATTAGCTCATGCTTTGATTCCACCCATGGATTCATAGATTTTCTTGTAGTCTAGGTTGTGCCATTTTTTAAAAACAATATAGACTACAACATATATAGAGAAAGTGAACAGGAGATATGGAAGTACAAAAGAATGAAAGTTTTGACATTGGTGTTTGAAATATCATATCCACAGAAAATATGTGTTTGCTAGGGTTTTGAGACCAATAAAATCCTCCCTTTAATAAAGTTTATAGCTAATATTATATCCCAGTAAGAAAAGAATGTGGCAAGAAATCAGCATCACACTATCTTAGGGAGAGTATCATATTCCCTGGGCATTTCACTGAGATAACAGGATGAAGTCAATCCAAAATCCTAAATTCACATGGGAGCTGCTTATTAGAAAGGAGGGATGAACTGGATGGAAAAACCATCATTGTGGTCACAAAAGACAGAACAAGAGACACTTTAAATAATTAAAGTGTTATTTAATTATTTTGTTAATTGACTTTTTGTCTGTTATTTACTCATAGGTGTCTCTTGATGATCTGAGTTTTTTAAATCAATAAAGCTATATGATCAATGTGCACGCACTGTTCGATATTTAAAAACAAGGAATAACATAACAAAACATACAAATAATACCTCAATAAGATTTCTTCATTTATTATAAGGAAAGGTTTGAATTTCATCAATCCCATACTAAATCATAGTGTGCAAAAATCTGAAGGAACACTAATAAATGTAGAAACTAAACTAAGTATAACTAAAAGAAAAATCATTTATTGTCAGAGAAATAAGAATATTTTATATTATCAGCAACAGAAAAATAGTAAGTTTAGGTTGCTTAGAAATTCCTCTTGTATAACAGTTCAATTTGAGGTAGTTACAACATGCATTTTAGTTTGATTCTTCTCAGAATTATAGTGATACATGGATATAAATACAAAAATGATTTAATGCTTTCTCATTCAGAGAAGGATACAAACAAAACCCCTAGCTCTGTAATTTCAATAACTCTAGCCATGCATTTCTTATTTTCATCTTCCTGCAGATTTAAAAATATACTTTTTGCACAGAATTTTCCTTTATGGATTGCTTAGACAGCCAATCTGTTAATCTCCACAGGCCTACTTCTAGCCACTCTGTTCAAAGTTAAACTGACTTTAAAAGAAAGTAATGCAGTAGCTGTTTGAATGACCTCTTTACTCTTTATTTCAGTTTCTTTTTCCTTCCTCATATATTTTAGTAACCTTTACTTTTTATCCTTTTTCTCCACAGGGTCAATTTGTACTTAGCAGAGGCCACCAAAGCTAATTTCTGACTGAACAGCTCTCTGGTTTTGTTCTAGTCCTGGCCAATTAGCAGAAAATCACCAAATTGGGATGCATTGAAACATAATTCACCAAGTGACCAATTCACTCAAAGCAAATTTGACAGAAGAAAATTTCCTGAACAAATGATTGTTCAAATAAACATTCACTGAATTATTGAAATATTTTCCAATGTTTTTGATTCACTATAGCTGCTGCTGCTGTACAATAGCTTTTGCAAGGATTATTAACCCCGATGGATTGATTCTCAGATTTCTGTGTTTTCCATGTTGGAGTGCTCCAGGTTGATATGTGAATAGCAGGCTCTTTCTAGCATATTTGTTTCTGTTCTTTTATGCCTTGCTCTTACATCTTCATTGAACTGACCTTTGCTTGTGCTTCAAGTGCCCGGCTTTTCTTTTGTTCTAGTATGTCTGATTTAGTCATGGTTCCTCAGAGAAACTAAACCAAGTAGTTAGAGAGGCTGAAAAGTTTTAAGACCTGCCTTTGGCAAGTTAAAGATCCAGGAGAGCTGACAGTATAAATTCCACTTTGAGTCTGAAGGCAGGAGAAAACCAAGGTGCCAACTGGGAGATGGTCAGACAGAGAGAGCAAATTTCCTTCATTCAACATTGTGTTTGATTCAGGCCAAAACCAGATTGGATGAAGCTGACTCACAGTGAAGAGATACAATCTGCTTTACTCACTTTATAGTTCAAATATTACTCTCATTCAGAAATACCCTCAAAGACACACCTAGAATAAACTTCTCCTAAATATCTGGCCACCTCACGACCCAGTTAAGTAGACACATAAAATTATCCATCTTTCTGCTCTTGCCCCCAATTTTTATTAGATTGACCTAAAACTGAATTAGTAAAAAAAGGTTGCCGGGAGAGTGAGTGGCATGGAAAAATAGAGAATATTTTAAATGATATGAGCCTTTCTCCAGGATTCTTTCACTTTCTTTCTTTATGGCACCAGATGCTACAGAAATATGACCATTAACTTTCCAAATCTAGGCATCAGTTACCAATAGAAAGATGTGTCTCCTTAAATCTTGTGGAGAGGGGACTCTTTTGGTCTGTTTTGTAAGCAGTGGACCTACTAAATGTTTAAGAAAGTTTTCTAGAGCATTGAAGTAAAAGAGTATAATAAAATATCCAATAAATCCAGAGCATCAGCATGATCATATTGCTTGCCAAGTAGCTTTCTAAACCACCTGGCTACTTCTTTCTGCAGTAATTCCTTGTATCAAGGAGAGCATTCTCAGCTGGTTTTGTGTAGGAAAAAATATAAATTGAATATGTCAACATAGAGGTCATAGGAAATTAATTATTAAAATTTTAAATATAATAAATATTCCAAAATACACAATTTTGATTTTTGGATCATCCACATATTCCAACTTATTGGAGTTTATTATTATTATACATAACCCAAATATATGATAAAATGAGTAACTATCAGTAGAGTGTTCACCAAACATCTCCTCTATCATTATACAAATAGTTAATTGTAGGTCTTGATCAAAATATATTTAGAATTCTTTGACATCTGACAGAATAATGGCAATGATAGAAATTCAATATGAGCAAAAATATTATAGAATTTTTAAATAAATACAGAATCTGGCCTTGTACTTACTGACCCTTCTTCATTCATCTCAATTCTTGTCCTAAATCGAACCACTAAACGTTCTGCAAATACAATATAGACAATAATAGTGCCATTCCTCATTAGGCTATTCTTAACAAATGGCATAATTAATTAATATTTAAAATCACCTGGTACACAATAGATGTCAAAAATGTTAGATATTATTGCTGTTTTTGTTGTTGTTTATAATGACTTTCTCAATCTTGCCTATCCTTGATCTCACGTACTTGGAATTTTCAAACTGTCTTCTATGGACCTCATCTATGAAACCAACGTGTACTTTGGACAGGTAAACACATATTAAGTGACAAACCCTGTACTTTTTCTATAAAAATGTCTTAATAAATAATTGTAGAATGGGTAGATGAAAGGATGAAATATTTTTTGGTGGGAAGCCATAGTCCACCAATCCCCAGAAAAGGTAAAGTTCCTAGGCATCTGTTTCTCAATTGCCAGGAGGAAATTTTTGTTGGATCTCTTGTGAGTCTGCATGTCTTCCATGTAGAGGTATTTTTAAAACTTTTTTTCAGAATTCTGTTTTCAAGTATGCTTGTATAGCATGCTTCTTTGGGAAATAGATAATGTCTCCCACAAGAGCAGAGGATAAATGTGTTTTGACTAGTAGAACACTCAACATTCAGGTTTGCTATCAGCTATTTTAAAGGATTTAGGGTGTACTTAGCTTGAGGTTCCTCACTGAGATGCAATTCACTGCCTATACAGCCTTTTGCCTGAGTCACTGTGCATCACTCTGTGTGACTTGAGGGTTAAGGAGATTTGAGACAAATGTAAAATGCATGCTACCTGCTACATCATTATGAGTGAAGTCCTTTGTCTCTTACCTGAGAGCCTTATATCTTCTGTCAGTATGCATGAAACTGTGGCAGCCTAGTCGTTAGCTTGTAACCAGGGTAAAATCTCAGTTCCTCTTAAGTTCTTGACATTGGTAACCAATTTGTTTAGTAAATCATAAATAAAATGAATGAATTTTTAAAGTGCTTAATTT
This sequence comes from Mirza zaza, assembly GCA_008750895.1. NCBI lineage: Eukaryota > Metazoa > Chordata > Mammalia > Primates > Cheirogaleidae > Mirza > Mirza zaza. The sequence goes on along the minus strand of VSMD01061501.1, from coordinate 6,865 downwards.
GATCTACAAGAACTCTGCAACACGAATATCAATTTTCAGTATTAGTGACATCTAGAGTTTTAGCTGAGGATGAGAAACATATTCATTCATTCATTCAATTTATATTTTTATATATTATAGGCCAAGCATATTTCTAGATTCTTAGGACATTATATTATTCAGGATAGCTAAAAATAAACTGGGGTAAACAAATTAGTCCCAAAATATCAGTAGCTAACAAACAAAAGTAATGTGTACCTGACTTTACATCTTTATTCAGTAACTCAGATTAATGAATGCTCCGTTATCTCAACACATGTCTTTCATGGTGGTTGTTCCATAGTAAGACAAGAACATTTGTTGACTCAGCCCAGAAATGAAAAATGTCATTTAGACATCTTTGTCCAGAAATATCACATGGCCACATATTATAACATAACTATACTTTTTTATGTGTCCAGGAGAAGAAATAAACTTTGATGTATCCACAGCATTGTACCAAAGATTGAATGGAAAGAAGATATGCTTCTTGCCTTCAAAATTATGATAGTTTTAATGAGGAAAGAAGTTAAAAACAAGCAGAAAACAAAAAAGGTAATTATAATAGAGAGTAATACATTTTGTAGTATCTATACTCACTGAAAGTGTGTAACCCAATTTAGCGTATGATTAGGGATATCTTCTCCTTAGAAGAAGCATCTAAGATGAGACACACAAGATCCCCAGATATTAACCAGGAGAACCAGAATGTGGTAGATCTTCAGAACCTAATTAATGATACATTTCATTGTTATAGTCTCTCTTGCAATTGGCCAGGCATACCTGGCCTTGATATCTCCTATTTTCATCCTCTAGTAGAGAAGAAAATGCACAAATCAGACAACAAAAAACCAAGATTGAAATCAAATTTTATTAATAAAATATATATATTTAAAGACACTTGGAAATCACTGGAAACACTGAGTATTTAAATTGATCGGCATAGTTTTGATCCAGAACAACCCATTTGTCATTATCCCTAATATGTGCATATTCCATGTCTGAAGCATAATTTTCTTTTAGAATTTATATAGATATTCATGCACAATGAGCTTAAATTTACTAACCCCAGCATTTCTAAAAGCAAATCATCTCTATATAGAGAGTGACTGTGGTCCTAACCATAGCTGCTTTGTAACTGGTAATACAGATTGTGTCTGAGTATGGAACTGCCAATGTAGCCCTAAGACAGTTCATTTCTTGAGATCTGAGAATGAAAACACTAAAATTAAAGTCTTGCCATTTATTCAGCTCAGGTCTCAGTGACACTGGAACTTCTCCTTCTTTTGTTTCTTTGAATAGTTTTTAGCACAAAAGGATCTGAAGATATATTGCAATAAGAAGTGCAAGGTACATTTCCTATCATTTAAAAATTTAGACAGAAGTTAAAAAAATTGATCTAAGGACCTGAATCAATCTAAGTATTAATGTTAAATCATTACTATCAGTTTCTAATATGACCTTGTTTAAATATTAAAATCATTTAAAATGAAAAGGCTAGCTTTTTTCTCAAGTAATTTACAAAAGACTCAGCAGTTTTGTGCCAGTTTAAAAGATAAAAAAATTTATATAGATGCTTTTATAAAAAAGTTTAGAGGTAATTTTAAAAATAATCTTCTTAGAGCCACTCTATCCTAGTTTCCATGGTGTCTACTGGGGCAAAGTGACATGCCAATTCAAAATTGACTTCTGAAGGGCTACATAAAGAAATGTTCCAAATGAACAAAGAGAATTGCTTAGTAAATGATAATTGCTAATGACATTGAACAAACAGGTTAATTGACGTTGGGAATTTGAGAATTTTAGGTGTCATTTTCTGATAAAGGTGATAATATTGTTCAATTTTTCCTTAACAGTATTCACTACCCTGCCATATGGGAGGCAATTTTCCTAGTCTGAATCTCTCCTTCTGTGCACTGAGCTCATTTTCATATCAGATAACTCTGAGTGAAGACAGAGGTCCGTGCCAGACAGTAATGAAAGGAAGATCTACTGCTCCTTTAGGAGGGAAAATAAAGAGCAGGATCATTCATTGCTCTTGGATTTATTCCTAATTTTAAACATAGTTTTTTTTTTTCTTTTTTGATACCAAAACACCCAAAATGATAGCAACAATTTCAAAAATCACATGTCATTTGAGCTCTTCCTTTTCTAAGGAAGCTGTCCCTCTTCTAATTTCCTATTTCTGATAACAGTCCATTTCCTTCTACCCAACTTCTCAAAACAAGGAATCATTGCCATAGACACCTTACTCTATTTTTTATAACCCTTCAAATCATCACCAAATTCTACTGATTTTACCTCTCATTATATTTCAAATCTGGTTTTCTTTACCTCCTTGCACCCTAGTAAATCTCTTACTTAAATTATTTCCATAATACAGTCATATATGGCTTAACAATAGAGACACATTTTTAGAAATCCATCATTAAGCAATTTTGTTGTTGTGCAAATATCACAGAAGCTATTTACACAAACCTGAATGGTATAGTCTACTATGTACTTAGACTATATGGTATAGCCTGTGGTTCCTAGGCTACAAACCTGTACAGCCTGTCACAGTACTGAATACTGTAGGTAACTGTTACACAATGTTATATATTTGTGTATCCAAACATATCTAAATATAGAGAAGGACAGAAACAATATAGTACAAAAGATTGAAAAATGATACATCTGTATAGGGAAACTCTCTCATAATTCTACTGGACCACCACTGTTTATACTGTTCATCATTAACCAAAATGTCATTATGTGGCACATGACTGTTCATTTTTTAACAGACTCATGAGGATAGTTTCGAATGCAAGTATGATAATATCTATTGGCTTCTAAAACCTCTTTAGGAATTTCTTTGACATTTAAGAAAATATAGAAAATCTATAACTTGGTTTACAAGGTCCCGCATCATTTTCATCCAATTTGCATTTCTACCCTTGTTTTTCGCCTCTTTCATTGGTTATTGAACCCTCTTTTCCCTCTTTTTGCTTGTCTAATTCTTATGAAACTGAATGTAATTCCCTCAACAAGATCTTCTCTAACCCTCCCAATTTTATTATGTTTCTTATATAATCCCATTTTTAATATAATATTTACTAAAAATTATGGATTTTGTTTTCCATTTATAAAATTAAATATCATTTTTTTCCACTGGGTTATAAGGCATATGTGGGCAGAGACAACATTTGATTCATTGAACACCTTATATATGTAACATATTCAGAAACAAGAAAAATATTTATTGAATAAATGAACAATTTTTAAGTTTTATTTTGTTTTATAATGTAAAACTATGATCAAGATAAAGAATGTTGTCAGTCCAATTTATAACTTTATGCTCAATTTTTCTATGTAAGTTTAATATCCTTTTAAATAAAAAAACAGACTTTTATGACCAATTTCCTTGATCAAAAAAATATCTGCATGTCTCCTATGAGAAACTATTTATTTATTTTCAATGTTTTAGACAGGTAATACATTTATGTGGCTTCAAAATTTTTATGATACAATGACAAGTCTCCTCAGGCCTGCTTCTAGTCTCCTGCTTCAAGTCTGCTAGTTCAGGCCTGCTTCAAGTCTCCTCAACTGCTTCACTCAGTTGTTCTCCCAGATAACAACACATCTTATTGGTTTCTGATGACTGTATCAGAGATAATCTATGTATTTACAGGAAAAATATTTTCATAATACCCTCCCCCATTTTTCTTTTTCCAAATGTTAGTACATATGTTCTCATTCTGTACCTTGACAAAGTATCCTAAAGGTGGTTTTAACTAAATCAATTTGGCTGTTTTTGTACAGTGTAAATCTAATGTGTTAAAGATGATTTCATGATCCTACATTAAATGTCCTAATCTGCAATTTTAAAACGTGTCATCTTATTGTGTTATCAGTAAAAGTGCTATGAGAAATAATTATAAGAAGCCCCTCTGGGAAAATGTTTAGAAAAATAAACCAAGGAAATAAAACCGAGCCCCTATATTTAGATAAAGTTTCAAGACAGTGATAGTATTTGCAGCTGAGGAAATAAGATGGAGAAATTAAGAAAGCTGGATATGAAAAAAAATTTCAATGTACACAAATCAATAGCATTCCTATACATTAATAAAAGTCAAGCTGAGAGTCAAATCAAAGACTCAATAGCATTCACAACAGCCACAAAAGAAAATAAAATATCTAGGCATTTACTTAACCAAGGAGGTGAAAGATCTCTATAAAGAGAACTATGAAACACTGAGGAAAGAAATCACAGATGACACAAACAAGTGGAAAAACATAATCGTGCTCATGGATCAATACAATCAACATTGTTACAATGCCTATTTTACCCAAAGTGATTTACAGATTCAATGCAATCCCCATCAAAATACCAATATCATATTTTACAGATCTAGAAAAACTAATTCTCCATTTCATTTGGAATCAGAAAAGAGCCCAAATAGCCAAAGCAATTGTAAGTGAAAAGAACAAATCTGGAGGCATCACATTACCAGACTTCGAACTGCACTACAAGGCTATAGTAAGCAAAACAATATTTGATTGGCACAAAAATAGAGAAATAGATCAATGGAACAGAACAGAAAACCCACATATAAAACTATCCCCATACAGCCAACTGATCTCTGACAAAGCAGACACTTATAAATACTGGGAAAAATAATCCCTATTTAATAAATGGTACTGGGAAAATTGATTAGCCACATGTAGAAGAAAGAAACAGGATGCTTATTTCCCATCACTCACATAAATTAATTTAAAATGGATAAAAGACTTCAATGTAACGCATGAAACCATAAGAGTGCTAGAAGAAAATATTAGAAAAACCCTTCTAGATATTAGCCTAGGCAAAGAATTTATGAAGAAGACCCAATGGCAATCAGAGCAACAACAACGACAACAACAACAAAATAAATAAATGGGGCTTGATTAAATTAAAAGGCGTCTGCATAGCTAAGGAAATAATCAAGAGCATATAGACAACCTACAGAATAGGAGAAAATATTCACAAGCTATACATACTATAAAGGGCTGATAACCAGAATCTACAAAAAACTCAAGAAAATCAGAAAGAAAAAAACAAACATCCCCATTAAAATGTGGGAAGAAGACATGAACAGAAGCTTTTCAAAAGAAGTGAGACAAATGGTAAATAAACATTTGAAAAATTGCTCAACATCACTAATCATCAGAGAAATGCAAATTAAAGCCACAGTGAGGTATCACTTTATCACAATTAGAATGGCTTTTATTAAAAAGTTCAAAAACAATACATGCTGGCATGGATGCAGAGAGAAAGGAACACTTATACACTGTTGGTTGGACTGAAAATTAGTACAATGTCTAAGGCAAACACTATGGAGATCCTCAAAAAACTAAAAGTAGACCTACCATTTGATCCAACAATCCCACTACTGTGTATCTACTCAAAGGAAATGAAGTCATTTTATCAAAAAGACACCTGCACTTGAATGATTATTTCAGCACAATTCCCAATTGCAAAGATGTGGAATCAAACTGAGTGTCCATCAATTCATGAATGTATTAACAACATGTGTTATAAGTATACTATGGAGTACTACTCAGCCATGAAGAAAGATGAATAATGCCTTTTGCAACAATTGGGATGGAACTGGAGACCATTCTCCTAAGTGAAGTATCTAAAGAATGGAAAAGAAATACCACATGTCCTCGCTATTAAATTGGAACTAACCAATGAGCACACATGTGCACAGAGGGAAGTAAACCTCAATGGAAATCAAGTGGGGGAGGAGAAAGGAGGGGGTGGCCAAAAATCTACCTAATGGGTGTAATGAACACTATCTGAGTGATGACCACACTTATAACCCTGACTCAAGCATAATCGAAGTGATCCATGTAACCAAAAATATTTGTATCCCTGTAATATTTTGAAATAATAAAATAAAGTAATAATAAAGATTTGGCATCAGATAAATAGGGCAAAAATATTCAGGACATTTTAAAGGTGAGCTGGACTTGAGGCTTCTGTATATGTGTCTACATGTGCACATGAGTATGTGTATACATGTGTTAAGATAGAACACATTATATCTAAACATGTGTAGTCTATAGATTAAAATTCAACTTAAACATTAAGAAAGTATTATTTCCTTTAATTAAAGCAAATCTTAAAATACGCTTTTAGTAGAAGTTCAAACATTCACTCCATGAGGCATCTTCTTAAATTTGCTAATGATTTTTTAACAAGTAAGTTCTTACAAATATACAAGTGACTAGTTTGGGGCAAACTGTGAAGCCTCAGACACTAATTTAACCTTGGAATAAGAACAGTTAGGTAAAACTAGAGTATTTTCTGGTGCAGTGACTGAGCTGGTACAGTGATTTAACTTGATTGAACAAATTCATCTCTTACAGATGGCAGAACTGAAACTGCTTGAAGTCATTTGGGCTGACAGTATTGAGATAGAAAAGATCCTTGAATTTCTATTGTGGAAAATGTGCTGTACACAGAAGTAGCTTTCAAAGCTATTCAATGAAAAGAAGTTGCTCAGTCAAATTCAGGCAGAGTCTATTCTTTTCAAAGTAACTATACAAAATTAAGGTCATGATCTACAGAATCAGTCTATGTCAGGACTGATTTGAGGCAGCCAGACCTGCTCTGGAGAAGTGGCCTGACTTGCTGATTTGAAAGAAAGGAATGGAAGATGGCAGTTCAGAGATCTTTGTTTCCATTGGGGACTTTCATCCTCAGTGGAGGCTTCTTTCAGAGAAATTCATAGTTTAAAGTGACAAAACATGGACCTTAATTACTCTTCCAAAAGAAGGTGAATTTCCTTAGGTAATTCTAGTTTATCTTCAAACTGAAACA
>VSMD01061499.1:0-18877 GCA_008750895.1 Mirza zaza | reverse complement strand
CTCGTCGTGTCTGTACACACCTGTCCCCTCCTCCCCTCCCACCTGCCCGACACCCGACAGATGTCACTCCTGTGTGTCCACTCGGGTGCTGACCCGTCCATGCCAGTTTGCTGGTGAGCGCACGTGGAGCTTGTTTTTCCATTCTTGGGACACTTCCCTTAGCAGGATGGGCTCCAGCTCCAGCCAGGAAAACACAAGAGGTGCCGGATCCCCGCTGTTTCTCAGAGCTGAGTAGTGCTCCGTGGTGTGCACAGACCACGTTTTATTAATCCACTCGTGCATGGATGGGCACCTGGGTTCTTTCCACAGCTTTGCGATTGTGAATTGTGCTGCTGTAAACACTCGAGTGCAGGTGTCTTTTTCATAGAGTGACTTTTGATCTTTTGGGTAGATGCCCAGTAGTGGGATTGCTGGATAAAATGATAGATCCACTTGTATCGCTTTGAGGTATCTCCACATTGCTTTCCACGGAGGTTGCACCAGTTTGCAGTCCCACCAGCAGTGTAGGAGTGTTCCTCTCTCTCCGCATCCACGCCAGCATCTATCATTCTGGGACTTTTTGATAAAGGCCGTTCTTACTGGAAATAAGCGATATCTCATTGTGGTTTTGATTTGCATTTCCCTGATGATTAGAGATGTTGGGCACTTTTTTATATGTTTGTTAGCCATTATGATTATTATTATTATTATTATATTGATACCACCTGTCACTTTCTAAGATATTAACCAAATAAGTCATCTAACGTGTACAGTGTCTCTTTGTGAGGCTGCTTCTCTCTGTTTTGTCTGCCAGCATGGTGTAAACAGGGTGCTGTTAGAATGGAGGGAACCAAGGCAGACAGGTGATTAGGCCTGTGATTGTCTCAAGCCCTTTTGGTCTAGTGTTATAACCAGATGGCAATCCCAAGACCACCATTTCCATTTATTTTTTACTTATTTATTTATTTATTTTGAGACAGAGTCTCACTCTGTTGCCCAGGCTAGAGTGAGTGTCGTGGCGTCAGCCTCGCTCACAGCAACCTCCAACTCCTGGCCTCAAGCGATCCTCCTGCCTCAGCCTCCTCCCGAGTAGCTGGGACTACAGGCACGCGCCACCACGCCCTGCTCATTTTTTCTATATATATTTTTAATTGTCCAATTAATTATTTTTTATTTTCTTCTTTTCTTTTCTTTCTTTTTTTTATATATATATAGTTGTTGTTGTTGTTCATTTTTGTTACCTGGGGAGTGCTATGTCCAATTAATTTCTTTCTGTTTTTTTGGTAGAGACAGGGGTCTCGCTCTTGCTCAGGCTGGTCTCGAACTCCCGACCTCGAGCGATCCTCCCGCCTCGGCCTCCCAGAGTGCCGGGATGACAGGCGTGAGCCACTGCACCTGACCTGCAATGTCCGTTTAAATCTGTAATAAATGGTATGCGAGGCACAGACTATTCCCGATTCTTTTGAGGACTGGCACACACAGAACCCACTCACCTTACTCACACCTCCCTGCCAGCTCCCCTGTCTTGCTTGATTACTCTGACCACACCAAGAACCAGGAAAACCAGGAAAAGTGATGGAAATATCGTCGAAGACCGAGATGGGAGTAAATTCGCACCTTCTCCTTTAAACATGAAAGAGGAACATGTGGAAGAAGAAAATTAGAGGCAGAAAACTGAAAGAACGCTCTAGATCAAATTTTAGAGGTAATCACATGGAACTCTGGCTGGTATCTGTCTTGTTAAAAGTGCCAATCAACTTCCACGTAAAAAAAAAAAAAAAAAAGCCTTAATAAACTCTACAGGGTGTCATTTTTTTTGGATCCACTAAAAAGCCAAATCTGAATTTTCTTAGATCTCTTCTTTCTGAAAAGTTCGCTATGCAAAATCTGCGTTATCTTTCAAGGAGACCGTTGCGAGAAATTTGGAAATACCAAGATTTTGATGAGCTGTGAACTTGGCTCAGACTCATCTAGGACTTAGGAAGTCAAACTCACTGCAGGATGCTAACTAAAGGGATTCAGGGAGAAAAAAAAGCAAAAATTGAGCAAGTCTTAGGCTATGTTTTAAGGGGTGTCATGGAACCATCTCTCAATTTAAAGGGAGATCTGATCATCAGAATGAAACTTACGTCATGGATGTTTCTGTTATTGTTTTTGGTGTGCGTTTTGCTTTTTGCTGAACAGATGAGCTCTATTGATTTGGGCTCTAGAATCAGTTTCTATAAAGGCAAGATGATTTCCCCCCCCCCCACTGACTTATATTATCAATTGGAGAGGTATTCCCAGAGAAAAATAATAGTGCAATGGTAAAGGAGAATAGCATTTCCTTTCAAAATATATATATATATATATATATAAACCAGGAATGACTCACAAATGCCTTTCTCCTATGCTCTATGTAGATAATAATGATACAGACCGAGAAGTAGGGTTTTCTAGTGGGTTTGCGCCATTCAAATGTTGCACAGGTAAAAATTATTTTGGAGCAACAGGTTATTTTATTTAAAAACTATTCTCTGGGTAGGTTAATCCTACCATTGATTCGTTTAGTGAATACATTTTTTTATAATGCCAATTACCACCAAGCCCTGGAGGAAATTAAATAAATTAAGTTCCTGGCTGGGCACGGTGGCCCACGCCTGTCATCCCAGCACTCTGGGAGGCCGAGGCGGGAGGATCGCTCGAGGTCAGGAGTTCGAGACCAGCCTGAGCAAGAGCGAGACCCCGTCTCTACTAAAAATAGAAAGAAGTTAGCTGGACAACTAAAAAAAATAATATATATATATATATATATATATATAAAATGAGCCGGGCGTGGTGGCGCATGCCTGTAGTCCCAGCTACTCGGGAGGAGGCTGAGGCAGGAGGATCGCTTGAGCCCAGGAGTCGGAGGTTGCTGTGAGCGAGGCTGACGCCACGGCACTCACTCTAGCGCCGGGCGACAGAGTGAGACTCTGCCTCCAAATAAATACATAAATAAATAAATAAATAAAGCCGTAAATTTTAAAACCAGGTTGGGATTTACCACTCGGTATTTCAATGGTCTGTCTTACGTGTTTTTCTCTTCTGATAGAAGGATGCACTCGCCTTCAAGGTAAAGTTTTCACCTGGCCGACTCCAGGTGCCAGTGCCTGGCACATATACACATTTATCGAGTTCAATTAGGCTAGGCTGAGTCTGAATTTAATTTGGCACCGTGTCAGCACAATCCTAAGGAGCCCACCAAATAAGTAAAGCGTTGAATCATGGCGGCCGTATAACAGGTACAAGGCAGGCTCAAAGCGCAGCTCCGTTGCTCGTGAGCTCCTAGACTTCATAAAGCACGACGTAATCATGATAATCCTCGGTTTCCCCAAGCTAACAAGCAGATAGCGATATGGCTGTATAATTATATCCATATCAACTGCTATTTGCCCGGCACATGGTAAGCTCTTTGCCTGCTATTTGCCTGACACGTGGTAAGCTCTTGATAGTGTTTGCTGTTATATTATCGTGCTTTATGTTCTAGGTAAATCTGATAAGTGGTTTAATACACGATTGGCCCTCAAGGTTGACTTTAATCTCTAAAGCGGTGAAAAATAATCCCAACGGCCGGTCACAAGGCTTTTCGCAAAGTTGAACTTCACGCTGCCATCAGATGGCCCTGCTTTCCCTTCCACGTGTAACCTGTGTGGGATTCATTAATGCTGAATCAAGACCGAGCGCTAGGGCCGGGCGCGGTGGCTCGCGCCTGTCATCCCAGCACTCTGGGAGGCCGAGGCGGGAGGATCGCTCGAGGTCAGGAGTTCGAGGCCAGCCTGAGCAAGAGCGAGACCCCCGTCTCTACTATAAACAGAAAGAAATGAATTGGCCGACTAAAAATATGTACATAGAAAAAAATGAGCCGGGCGTGGTGGCGCGTGCCTGTGGTCCCCGCTACTCGGGAGGAGGCTGAGGCTGGAGGATCGCTTGAGCCCGGGAGTCTGAGGTTGCTGTGAGCTAGGCTGACGCCAGGGCACTCACTCTAGCCTGGGCGACAGAGCGAGACCCTGTCTCAAAAAATAAAAAATAAAAAGGCTGAGCGCTAAGTGACTATTGAATTCTGACTTTTTTTTTTTTTTTCTTGCCTAGGCTTTGCCTTGATCGTCTGTCTTGTTACTACAAGCTGCACACCGGTCTTCATGTGATCTCACTGGATTTGTGCCAGCCGCTGATCTTCAAGGTCAAAACTCTCGAGCACGGAACGTGGGATGTTGAACTCCTCGACTGCCAACACACAGTGTCCTTTCCGGTACAGAATGCTGCCTGTCTCAGATTGCTTATCTCGCCTCGCTTTTCTTACCAAGGCTTCTCTCTCTCTCTCGAGATGAGCTGTCCAGGGAAAACAACTGTGCATGTTCCCTCCCCATCCTCAGACGTTGGGATAAAAATTGTATACGGAGGCAGCTTTAAGACACGGCTGAAAATTCTCTGATGTCATCTCTGACATCGAGAAGTGGGGTCTGGTAGGTTCGCCTTTTTTTCTTGGAGTCCGGGTAGGCTCACGACCGCTTCTATCACCAGAGTCTGACACAAGGGAGCCTGTGACTTTCGAGAACATGTCACAAAAGGCCATGCATCTTGGCCTGGCACGGTGGCTCACGCCTGTCACCCTAGCACTCTGGGAGGCCGAGGCGGGAGGATCACTTCGAGGTCAGGAGCTCGAGGCCAGCCTGAGCAAGAGCGAGACCCCAATTCTACTAAAAAAAAAATGGAAAGAAATTAATTGGCCAACTAAAAATATGTAGAGAAAAAAATGAGCCGGGCGTGGTGGCGCATGACTGTAGTCCCAGCTACTCGGGAGGAGGCTGAGGCAAGAGGATCGCTCAAGGTCAGGAGTTCGAGACCAGCCTGAGCAAGAGCGAGAACCCCGTCTCTACTAAAAATAGAAAGAAATTAGCTGGACAATTAACAATATATATATATATAGATAGAAAAAATTAGCAGGCATGGTGGCGCCTGCCTGTAGTCCCAGCTACTCGGGAGGAGGCTGAGGCAGGAGGATCTCTGGAGCCCAGGAGTTGGAGGTTGCTGTGAGCGAGGCTGACGCCATGGCACTCACTCCAGCCCGGGCGACAGAGTGAGACTCTGTCTCAAAAATAAATAAACAAATAAATAAAAAATAAAAGGCCACGCCTGTCACACTGGGGTCACTAGAGCACTCACGGAACTGCCCCGCTAAAGGAGACACCCATGCCACATGGCCACAGGCAGACTTTCTGGTCAGTGGTTCCAGGGGAAGCAATGACTCGAGGCATCCCGGCCCAGAATTCAGACACGTGCATGCGGGACCTTCCAGGTCACTGCAGTCTTCAGCCGGTCCATTCGCCACCACGACTACTTTTCCCACCTGAGGCCCCAGACACGAATCAGAGAAAAGGGGGTCCCCAACTTGCTCTGTCAAAATTCCTGGTCCCCAGAACCCGTGAGCACCGTCAAACGATTGCTGTTCTGTGCCATGAAATCAGGTGTGGTTTGTCAGGCACCAGTAGAAGCAAGAACGTTGAAACAGGAACCGCCGGGGAAGCTACTTGGTTGGAAATTCAGAGGAAAAAAAAAAAAAAAAAAAGAAAGAAAGAAACGGTGTCTGAGGCTGTGCGTGAAATAACATGGTTGCCAGGAAACTAGATATGAGTTCTTACTGTACTTGTATATATAGCATCTCCTATCTTCTTCTTTTTAGTACCAGTGAATATTCCATTTTCCTTCTAAGCTTTTGCCTCTGTATCTTGTTGCGTGATCTCTGCAGCTATGCCAAGCGCCCCCAAAATAAAAACTTCAAGGCAATTTCCCTGATTAACTCTATGCGAAATGCAGCTGTGGATGGGAAGAGCATTTTGAAATACCGCGTTTCCCCGAAAATAAGACCTCTTGTGAAATCAGCCCCAGCAGGATGTCTGAGCACGTGCGCAGGAGAAGCCCTACCCCGAAAATCAGCCCTGGTGACGGGCGTGGCTGTGAAAATAAGCCCTAGTGGTGGGCGTGGCTATGAAAATCAGTCCTTGTGGTGGGCGTGGCTATGAAAATCAGCCCTAGTGATGGGCGTGGCTATGAAAATCAGCCCTACTGATGGGCGTGGCTATGAAAATCAGCCCTGGTGATGGGCGTTGCTATGAAAATCAGTCCTGGCGGTGGGTGTGGCTATGAAAATCAGCTCTGGTGGTGGGCGTGGCTATGAAAATCAGCCCTGGTGATGGGCGTGGCTATGAAAATCAGCCCTAGTGACGGGCGTGGCTGCGCAGCGCATCCGCACAACCCACACGTGTCGTCGCGGAGTGGGAAAGAACACGAGCAGCCCTTCTCATCCGCCCCGTGAGAGCTCTAGCTCTAGACCCTGTCTTATTTTCGGGGAAACATGGTATGAGAGAAAGAGATATCTTTCCTGATTCAGTAAGGAAAGAAAAGAACATGAGTTTGGGAAAGCCTTTTTTTCTAAAAGTTACTCTTTGACCCTATTACTTGGAAATTAAAAATTAGGTCTGGTAGAATGAGAGAAAATAGACTTTTTAAAACAACCTAGTAGAAAAGAAAGATGCTTTAGTAGTTCATCTTACCAAATTATGAACAAAATCGTATGGTACCTTCAAGCGCCTAGATATTTAATAGTGTCTGTTCTGGCCTCTCTGATTTGATGTGTGTTGACACTATGAGTGGTGTGACAAAATATTTAAGACTTAGCTATAACAATTCACAATTGCAAAGCTGTGGAAACAACCCAAGTGCCCATCAATACAGGAGTGGATTAATAAAACGTGGTCTGTGCGCACCACGGAGCACTACTCAGCTCTGAGAAACAACGGTGATCCGGCACCTCTTGTGTTTTCCTGGCTGGAGCTGGAGCCCACCCTTGGAAGTGAGGTACCCTGTTTCCCCGAAAATAAGACAGGGTCTTCTATTTATTTTCCCTCAAGAAGACACCCTAGGGCTTATTTTCAGGAGATGTGTTATTTTTTTTTTTTTAAGTGCGGTACAACCATCTACATTGATTCAAATAGAGTGAAGTCGTCTTCTTCTGGAACATCATCCTCACTCTCCAGACCCCGAATCCCATCCTGAATGTCTCGAGACTCTGTTTCCTTCAGAGCCACCGGCCCCGATCTCTCCTGTCGAGCACTAGAGCTCTCACGGGGCGGATGAGAAGGGCTGCTCGTGTTCTTTCCCGCTCCGCGATGACACGCATGGGTTGTGCAGATGTGCTGCGCAGCCACGCCCGTCACTAGGGCTGATTTTCATAGCCACGCCCCTCACTAGGGCTGATTTTCATAGCCACGCCCATCACTAGGGCTGATTTTCATAGCCACGCCCATCACTAGGGCTGATTTTCATAGCCACGCCCGTCACTAGGGCTGATTTTCGGGGTAGGGCTTCTATTTCACACGTGCTCAGACATCCTGCTGGGGCTTATTTTATGGGTAGGTGTTATTTTCCGGGACATACTGTAGTTACTCTAGGAGCGTGACTCACAGAACACAAGGCATCTGCCCTGAAATCTTTCTCTTCCTTAGATCCCAGAAGTCCTCTGTGCATCTAGTATGCCTCTGCATGCCTCTGTCCCCTGCTCATTTTATTTTTGGATCACCCTAAGTTTAATATATTGTTTTAATTAACATTTTAGTCGCTACACTCAGAGAGCAGCGATTATGTCTGGGTGGGAGGGTTTGTGATTACACAGATGCTTAGACATCCTGCTGGGGCTGATTTCATGGGTAGGGCTTATTTTAGGGGAAACACGGTGTTTTGGCAGCTCCTGTCATCTGATCATCAAACGGGCTGCCTTGTGGATTATATTTCCGACATGAGAGAACATTTATTTTGACTAGTGCTCAACAAGAACCACATCCGTTACAGCACTTGGCAACCTGACGCATCCAATGATTGAAATAACTTTGTACAAATTACCTTTTGCGTCTATACGTTTGGAGCCTCGTGTCTCCTCTGCTACCCACGTGCTTTGGTGTGGGTGCCAGTGGATCTCAAGACACCACTGATCTCGAACCTTCCTGTGGCATGCCAGTAGCCGAAAACTGCTATCAAAAAGGAAAAATCAGCATAATAGTTTAGCTGACATTATTTATTTTTTAATTTTATTTTTATTTTTTGAGACAGAGTCTCACTCTGTTGCCCGGGCTAGAGTGAGTGCCGTGGCGTCAGCCTCGCTCACAGCAACCTCCAACTCCTGGGCTCAAGCGATCCTCCTGCCTCGGCCTCCTGAGTAGCTGGGACTACAGGCATGTGCCACCATGCCCGGCTAATTTTTTCTATATATTTTTAGTTGTCCAGCTAATTTCTTTCTTTCTTTCTTTCTTTTTTTTGAGTAGAGATGGGGTCTCGCTCTTGCTCAGGCTGGTTTGAACTCCTGACCTTGAGCGATCCTCCCGCCTCGGCCTCCCAGAGTGCTAGGATGACAGGGGTGAGCCACCGTTCCCGGCCAATTTAGCTGACTTTAAATCATAAATGCACGCTTCATGAAATCCACTCCCTTCTAAGGATTTCAAAAAAAAAAAAAAAAATGTTCGAAGCCACTTAGGGGCCACCTAACAGGAGAGTTAAGTATGGCAGAGAGGAAATCAAACGAGCAAGAATAAGGCCTGAAGAGACTGCAGTTAGATATTGTGCATTGTTGCAAATTTTGCAAAAACACACGTCCACAGGAAAACATCGCTTGTGGCCCCTTCCTGGGGGAGGGAGGGGGCGGGCTTAGAAGAATCTTTTCCCAGGGTGGGGACTTGATTTTTAAGCTTAATTGACCTCCTGGTGAGTCATCTCTGTCTTCCCGAAAAGGGTAGTTGGTAGACAAGACTCTTGCAGAAAAGATTAGAAAGTTATTGGTAGCTCAAAAGCTTCCGTTCCTTTTTTGACCTGGACTTTCTTTAAATCAATTTCAGGAGAGAGTCGAAATTCTAATTGTCCGAGGATCACTCCTCGGTGCCTTTTCTTCTCCGGGGAACTTTATCTATGCAGGCCAACATGGAGCAAAACGAGGCGCTTAAGATTTTCCAAGTAGTTTAAGATGCAGAAACCACTTCATCTCGATCAATTAAAAAAATGTTCTTGACTGGCTTCATTTGCATGTTTATATCCATTCTCCACTTCCCTTGGATTATGTAATCTAAAGCCCGCGTTTAATTATAGCACAAACCCTCATTTCTCAGCTGCCACTGGTATTAACAGTAAATAAGCATTATCCATCCACTCCGTATAAAGTGCCACACATAATAGACCGAGAGGAGCAATCTTCCAGCTAGAGAGGCTTGAATGAACATCGTGGCAAAGGGAATGAAAACCCAGGGTGAGTGGAAACCAGTTGGGGAGAAAAAAAAAAAAAAAAAGAAAAAAAAACCCTCTTAGTCTTTAGTGGCTTTAAATAAACACAAGTCTCCAGCCAGAAACGATTTCCCTTCCAAAGCACTGGGAGAATTTGCAAATGCGAACACTGCTCACTTTGGTAACTTTCGCATAATTACAGAAAACAGAGGAGATGTTGAGAATTCAGAAATGGAAAAGTGGCCCATTCTAAAAAAGAGGAGAGACATGTATTATTTGAAAAAAAAATTAAAAAAAAAGACCAAGAAATCTTAATGTCAATGCCTCACAAAATGTTAAAACGGATGATGATTTTTTTTTGCAAGTAGCAATCCACCAGCACCCAGTCGATAACGTCAAATTCGAGTTTCTCGCTGCCAGCCACGATTCTCTCTGATGGAGAAAACAATCTCTACTCATTTCTAAGTTACGATCTATCCAAGTTAGCCGTTTCCTCACTCATCGAGGTTTGTCATGGAGAGAGCATTTACGACCCTCTCTCATATATTTTTCGTCCTGGGGGAGGATCCTGAGTTCTAGGTGGCACACAAGATGCATTCATGTCGTCTTGCCTCCCGCCGGGGAGGGAGCTGATTATATTCTGAGTTTGCTCTTTCTACCCACATCCTGTGTGAGCGTCCTCTTCCACATCTTCCGAACGTTCTGGAAGGAAGCCCATGGACCCCGTCCACTCCAAAGGCAGCCCCGGTGGGCGCATGGAGTAGGCCGGCTGCCACCGTGTCTAGAAAATTCCCCCCATCAGCTTCAGCCTGACATAGAAGCAAAGGCTGAGACCACAGCGGCTGCTAACTCAATTGTTTCAAGATAGCCAGCTCCATTCCAGTTTGTTCCTAAACGGCCCCCAGCCCTGGCAGATTCCTGCTGCTTCTGTGAATTCTGAAGGACCCTCCAATGGGCAGAGGTGAAAACTGACAATGCACAAACTTAAGTGTGGCAAGATAAGAAAAAAATGCCCTGAATTGCCTGAGAAATTGCAGAATTCAATAGAATTGTTTATCTTTTTTTTTTTTGTTTTCCTTTTAAATTTTGGAAGATAACGTTTTCCGCTAGGGAGCAGAACGGGAGGTCCAGAATGAAGTGAAGCTTAGTTTAAAAAAACAAAAGGCTGGTAGAGGCTCATGCCTATAATCCTAGCACTCTGGGAGGCCGAGGCGGGAGGATCGCTAGAGGTCAGGAGTTCGAGACCAGCCTGAGCAAGAGCGAGACCCCCGTCTCTACTAAAAGAATAGAAAGAAATTATCTGGACAACTAAAAATATACAGAGAAAAAATGAGCCGGGCGTGGTGGCACATGCCTGTAGTCCCAGCTACTCGGGAGGCTCAGGCAGGAGGATCGCTTGAGGCCAGGAGTTGGAGGTTGCTGTGAGCGAGGCTGACATCACAGCACTCTAGCCCGGGCAACAGAGTGAGACTCTGTCTCAAAAATAAATAAATAAATAAAATAATGTCCTATTTTTGCATAACTAAGCTAATAACAGCCTCCAGAATTCAAACCTGATAAATATACCTGTCTTTTAAGAACTTAGTAAAGGGAGCATTTATCACTAAGAAATAGCCCACATGGGTTTACAAATAATAAGTCCTCTTAAACTAACCTCTGCTTCCTTTCTTTCTTTTTGTTTTTTTTTCTTAAGGAAAGAAATTGGGGAAATTAAGGGAAAACCATAAATATGTATCTGGACTGAAAGAAAAGTAATACAGAGGCCGAAAATGACCTGGGAGAACGACTTCAAATTCTAATCGTTGCAAGGAGGAAAATGAGGCTCAGAGAGCTCAAGGGACATCCTCAAGGTCAAAGGGTCGCAGGGCAATGAAGACCAGACTTGGAATCTGGGATCTCAGCACTCAAGCCATTCACAGACATGCCGTGTGTGGTGTTCTCTGCTAGACGTTGAGGACGTAAAGATGAGTAGCAGAAGTGCTAGCTCTGCAGCTCAGAGCTAAGTCGGGGTCATTAAATAAACCCCGGCTGGCTTCGGGCTCTGGGCCCAGGGGAGTTCCTGGGACTGTCCTCAGAGGGCCGTGCCAGGGCTGGTCCTCAACCGTCACGGAAGTTATTTACATCTTCTCTTCCCAACTCTGTGTGCAGTGGCATTGCCTTATTACCGTGTTTCCCCAAAAACAAGCCAGGGTCTTCTGTTTATTTTTCCTCAAGAAGACTCCCCAGGGCTTATCTTCAGGGGATGTGTTATTTTTTTTTTTTTAAGCACGGTACAACCATCTGCATTGATTCAAACAGAGTGAAGTCGTCTTCTTCTGGAACATCATCCTCACTCTCCAGACCCCGAATCCCATCCTGAATGTCTTGCGACTCTGTTTCCCTTAGAGCCACCGGCCCCGATCTCTCCTGTCGAGCACTAGAGCTCTCACGGGGCGGAGGAGAAGGGCTGCTCGTGTCCTTTCCCGCTCCGTGACGACACGCGTGGGTTGTGCAGATGCGCTGGGCAGCCACGCCCGTCACTAGGGCTGATTTTCATAGCCACGCCCACTACCAGGGCTGATTTTTGTGGCCACGCCCATCACCAGGGCTGATTTTCATAGCCACGCCCATCACTAGGGCTGATTTTCATAGCCACGCCCACCACTAGGGCTGATTTTCATAGCCACGCCCATCACTGGGGCTGATTTTCATGGCCACGCCCATCACCGGGGCTGATTTTCATAGCCACGCCCATCACCAGGGCTGATTTTCATAGCCACGCCCATCACCAGGGCTGATTTTCATAGCCACGCCCATCACTAGGGCTGATTTTCGGGGTAGGGCTTCTATTGCGCACATGCTTAGACATCCTGCTGGGGCTTATTTGGTGGGTGGGTCTTATTTTCAGGGAAACACGGCAGTCACAATAGGCAACGTATGAAAACAATCTAAGGGTCAGCAGATGAATGGATAAAGAGAATGTGTGTGTGTGTGTGTGTGTGTACACACGTATATATATCGCTCACATACACATACACACACAATTGATTATTCAGCCTTAAAAAAGAAGGAGACTCTGCCATTTGCAAACATATGGATAAAACTTGAGGACATTATGGTGCATAAAATGAGCCAGACACAGAAAGAAAAATCCTGCAAGATCTCTCTTCTATGTGGAATCTAAAAAAGTCTAACGCACAGTGGATTAATAAAACGTGGTCTGTGCACACCACGGAGCACTACTCAGCTCTGAGAAACAGCGGGGATCCGGCACCTCTTGTGTTTTCCTGGCTGGAGCCGGAGCCCATCCTGCTAAGGGAAGTGTCCCGAGGATGGAGAAACCAGCACCACGTGCGCTCACCAGCAAACTGGCATGGACGGGTCAGCACCCGAGTGGACACACAGGAGTGACATCTGTCGGGTGTCGGGCAGGTGGGAGGGGAGGAGGGGACGGGTGTGTACAGACACGACGAGTGAGACGTGCACTGTCTGGGGGATGGGCAGCTTGGGGCTCTGACTCAAAGGGGGAGGGGGACAAGGGCAATATACGTGACCTTGACATTTGTACCCCCACAATATGCGGAATTAAAATAAATAACAAGTAAAACTCATGAAATGTTTGGGGACATTAAAAAAATAAAAAATTTAAAAAATTTAAAAATTAGAAAGTCTAATGCATAGAAACAGAGAGTAGAATGATAGTTACCAGAAGTAGCGAGATGTTGGTCAAAGGGTACAAAGTAGCAAATAGAGATGAACCAGTCTAGAGGTCTAATGTGCAGCATGGTAACTGGAGCTAATAGCACGGTGTCTCCACGAAAATAAGCCCTCCTCATCAAAGAAGTCCCGGTAGGATGTCTAAGCACGTGCGCAATAGAAGCCCTACCCTGAAAATCAGCCCTGGTGATGGGCGTGGCTATGAAAATCAGCCCTGGTGATGGGCGTGGCTATGAAAATCAGCCCTAGTGATGGGCGTGGCTATAAAAATCAGCCCCAGTGATGGGCGTGGCTATGAAAATCAGCCCTGGTGACGGGCGTGGCTGCGCAGCGCATCTGCACAACCCATGCGTGTGGTCGCGGAGCGGGAAAGAACACGAGCAGCCCTTCTCATCCGCCCCGTGAGAGCTCTAGTGCCCGACAGGAGAGATCGGGGCCGGTGGCTCCAAAGGAAACAGAGTCGCAAGACATTCAGGATGGGATTCGGGGTCTGGAGAGTGAGGATGATGTCCCAGAAGAAGACGCCTTCACTGAATTTGAATCGATGCAGATGGTTGTACCGTACTTAAAAAAAATAACACATCCCCTGAAAATAAGCCCTCGGGTGTCTTCTGGAGGAAAAATAAATAGAAGACCCTGTCTCATTTTGGGGGAAACACGGTACTTCTTAGGTTGTGAGGATTAAAATGTGCAACAGGAATTAAACAATAATCCTCTTATCAATCTGTCTGCATACTTCCTAGGCTGGTTCTGGACCCAAACCGAATCCGTTTGGCTTCTGCTAAGTCTCAGTCTTGGCCAGTGTGAGTGGTCACTTCTTCCTACTGACCACAATCCCAGCTTGGTGCCCTGTGGGCTGGTTTCCTAGTGCCCCGTCTTATTTCTGGGTAGGGTTGAATGCCCTTATTCCCAGCGGGCCAGTGTAGACGTGTGTGCTATTTCCCTGTTTAATTTAAGCCTCGAGAGAGGGAATGAATAAAAAATAAGAATGCGTGTTATCTCTGCTGCTCCAATCCGTGTCACCTGTTGGCACCACAGCGTGCTGAATGATGGGGTGTTTGCCACCATGGACCTTGTCCTAATGTCCTCCATTCTTCCAGCCTCCACCTCCAGGAGGAGTAATGTCACACACACCCCCCCACACAAGGCACACCCTGTGCCAATTTTTATTACACATGGTGCAATCGTATGCCTTAACTGGAAAACAAATCCCATTCACAAGACCATAAACTTTATTTCCCTCTTTAAGGGAAGCAGACAAGATCGTTTGGATTGAAATACAGAGATATCTTTTGCGTTCGCTGAACAATGTATTTTTACGGTCCTTAACCCTTTGCACTCGGATGTCGGGCTTGACTCCACACGGTTAGCAAAAATTAGAGACATTAAAATAGCTCTTTGAATGTATCAATAATTTGAAATATTAAAAAAATCCAGAAATAAAAAAAATTAAAAATTAAAAAAAAAGATTTTTAAAAAAAAAGGATACATGCTACAAAATGGATGAACCTTGAAAACATTGTGCTGAGTAAAAGAAGTCAAACACACACACACACACACACAAAATCCAAATAAATGAGTTTGTATGAAAAGAAACTCCAGTTTTTTTATTCTACTGCTACGCTTTGTAAAATCCAGGGTATTTAAAAAATTTAAATCCCGAGTAGAATAAAGGAATCGAGAAAAAAAGCAAGCGAGAGCAAAGGGTTAAAATATATTCATGGAGTGGGCATCGAGGTGGTGGCTCACGCCTGTCATCCCAGCACTCTGGGAGGCCGAGGCGGGAGGATCGCTCGAGGTCAGGAGTTCGAAACCAGCCTGAGCAAGAGCGAGACCCCCGTCTCTACTAAAAATAGAAAGAAATTAATTGACCGACTAAAATATTATATATACAAAAAATTAGTCGGGCATGGTGGCGCATGCCTGTAGTCCCAGCTACTCAAGAGGAGGCTGAGGCAGGAGGATCGCTTGAGCCCAGGAGTTGGAGGTTGCTGTGAGCGAGGCTGACGCCACGGCACTCACTCTAGCCTGGGCAACAAAGCGAGACTCTTGTCTCAAAAAAAAAAAAAAATATATATATATATATATATATTCATGCCTTCATCAGAAGATGATAGCAGGTATATAAGATGACATTCATTTGCTTAAGCATTTCCTAGACCTGGTCATGAAGTCGTCTCCGGGCACGCTCGAAATGAAGACTGGTTTTACTTCTAGAAGTAAATTTTACCTCTCTCACTTTCCGTGTTTGGAGCCCGTCTTGGGCTATGGGCAGCAGTGGTGCACGGAGATGCCGTCCTGCAGGACAACTCTCGTGCTTGGTGGGGGGGTGACAGCTGGATCCCAGGCAGCTGCTGAAACGGAATAATCACAGGCCGGGAGAGGAGAGGAAGCGCTTTTAAGGATTCACTGAAGCGCAGCTTCCAGAAGCAGAGAAAAAAAAACGGAGACAATCAGGAAACTCGGGCAGCTGCCAGGAGCACAGCTTTTCTTTTCCGACAAAGGCATCGAGCCAGCTAACTAGGAAATAGTCACGGGCGGGCGGCAAAGTCGGTTTCCATCGCTGTGGCCAGAGGCGGTTATTAAAGCACATTTCCTCCCTGCTCCGTTCAGTGAAGAGGAGCTGGATGGCGCAGGGTATTTTTGGCTACGTGCTCGTGCAGATTTCAATGCCTTCTATTCGAGGAGGAGGAGCGATCAGATGGTCTCTCTTGCTAATCTCCCCCATGTGCGGAAACAGGGGCTTCCGGTCATTGCTCGATCAGATCAAAACACAGTGGCCTGGCAGGGCGCGGTGGCTCCCGCCTGTAATCCTAGCACTGTGGGAGGCCGAGGCGGGAGGATCGCTCAAGGTCAGGAGTTTGAGACCAGCCTGAGCAAGAGCGAGACCCCATCTCTACCATAAAACTAGAACGAAATTAATTGGCCAACTAATATACATATAGAAAAACTTAGCCGGGCGTGGTGGTGCATGCCTGTAGTCCCAGCTCCTCGGGAGGAGGCTGAGGCAGGAGGATCGCTTGAGCCCAGGAGTCTGAGGTTGCTGTGAGCTAGGCTGACACCACGGCACTCACTCTAGCCTGGGCAACAGAGTGAGACTCTGTCTCAAAAAAAAATAAAATAAAAAGACACTGGCCACAGCTCATGAGGTCACTGAGCCAGACCGCTGGGTGAGCTGACAAGCTGACACTCAGGAATGCAGCTAAGCCATTCCTAACTCTGCAGCAACGTGAGGAATTTGCTTCCTCGTCTGCACGATGGAGAAAAAAATACCTCCCAGGGTTTTCTAAAAATCAACCTTTGGTGACTTCATGATTAGACGCCCTGGAACTATTATTAGTCTCAGATGGCAGGAAATGGTCCACCGCATCCAGGTGGTTCCTGGCAGTGAGCCCAGCTTTCTACCTTGTTTCCCCGAAAAAAAAGACCGCCCCCCCATAAAACAAGCCCCAGCAGGATGTCTAAGCATGGGCACAATAGAAGTCCTACGCTGAAAATCACCCCTAGTGATGGGCATGGCTATGAAAATCAGCCCCAGTGATGGGTGTGGCTATGAAAATCAGCCCTAGTGATGGGCGTGGCTATGAAAATCAACCCTAGTGATGGGCGTGGCTATGAAAATCAGCCCTAGTGATGGACGTGGCTGCGCAGCGCATCTGCACAACCCATGCGTGTGGTCTCGGAGCGGGAAAGAACACGAGCAGCCCTTCTCATCCGCCCCGTGAGAGCTCTAGTGCTCCACAGGAGAGATCGGGGCCGGTGGCTCTAAAGGAAACAGAGTCGCAAGACATTCAGGATGGGATTCGGGGTCTGGAGAGTGAGGATGATGTTCCAGAAGAAGACGACTTCACTCTATTTGAATCAATGCAGATGGTTGTACCGCACTTAAAAAAAAAAATAACACATCCCCTGAAAATAACCCCTAGGGTGTCTTCTGGAGGAAAAGTAAATAGAAAGACCCTGTCTTATTTTCGGGGAAACACGGTTGATGGGGAGAGCTCTGGATACCTACATCTGATCCTCAACTATAGTCCTCCCGTTTTCATGGTCATTTGCGATTCTGGGATCCCAATTCCATTCTCTTAGCTTTATGCTGTTTCCCTGAACTCTAGAGATGCATCTGACCATGGACAGTCTTGTCTCCTTGTATAGCCCTGTCCTGGTCACCCAGGCCTTCTTTCTCATCAATCAGATTTTAGTTCAGAGCACTAACTCCCCTCGTGGTTTCCTGCACCATTGGAAACTTCATACAGACAACAACCTACCGTGTTTCCCCGAAAATAAGACAGGGTCTTCTATTTATGTTTCCTCAAGAAGACACCCTAGGGCTGATTTTCAGGGGATGTGTTATTTTTTTTGTAAGTACGGTACAACCATCTGCATTGATTCAAACAGAGTGAAGTCATCTTCTTCTGGAACATCATCCTCACTCTCCAGACCCCGAATCCCATCCTGAATGTCGTGCGACTCTGTTTCCTTTAGAGCCACCGGCCCCGATCTCTCCTGTCGAGCACTAGAGCTCTCACGGGGCGGATGAGAAGGGCTGCTCGTGTTCTTTCCCGCTCGGCAACGACACGCATGGGCTGTGCAGATGCGCTGTGCAGCCACGCCCGTCACTAGGGCTGATTTTCATAGCCACGCCCCTCACTAGGGCTGATTTTCATAGCCATGCCCACCACTAGGGCTGATTTTCATAGCCACGCCCATCACTAGGGCTGATTTTCATAGCCATGCCCACCACTAGGGCTGATTTTCATAGCCACGCCCACCACTAGGGCTGATTTTCATAGCCACGCCCATCACTGGGGCTGATTTTCATAGCCACGCCCATCACCAGGGCTGATTTTCATAGCCACGCCCACCACTAGGGCTGATTTTCGGGGTGGAGCTTCTCTTGCCCACGTGCTTAGACATCCTGCTGGGGCTTGTTTCATGGGTAGGGCTTATTTTCAGGGAAACATGGTAGGTTAATACCATTGTTTTCTTTATTTCAGCTGAATAGGACTTTCAAACCCTAGACCAGGCATCCTCAAACTACGGCCCGAGGGCCAAATGCCGCCCACCGAGGACATTTATCCAGCCCGCCGGGTGTTTTTGCCACCCCTGCCTGTCCTGCTTAGCAGCCGACTCCTCCGGGGCCCACAGTGCGCACTCTCCCACGGTCTGAGGGTCAGTGGACTGGCCCCTTGTTTAAAAAGTTTAAGGACCCCTGCTGTAGACAGATGGTCAAAATTTAATTTCAGTGCAATTAAGCAGTTTGCATGAGATTTTGTTGTTGTTGTTGTCTGTTTTATGGCTTTTCTGTATAAATATGAAAGAACAAGAGGGGGAGGGAGGTGAGAAAAAGCATTTCGTTGCTTTTGTTTGGTTGGAAACGATGCTATTTTCGTGATCACATGTGATTATGGCAAAGACGGCTGCCCAGGAATGCACGCCGAAAAATATGAATGACTCATTTTTTTTTTCTTGTAGCTCCTTTAAGGATAGAATAAGGTAATTCAGGGCACGAGCTTTGGAGCTGCCCACTCTCTCTGTATGACTTAGCGACTTCAACCTTTCCAACACGCAACTTACTTTCTGGTCTACAGAATACGGTTATTAAAATATCTCATTGCAAGGAAGAAATCATACAATACATAGAAGCCAGTGTAGACACCTACAAACGGTGGTTATTTTAGTAAGGGGCTAGATCCGTCCCTGCGTTATTTCGGGGCCGGCTTCATGAGTGACAAGAGTAGGCTTTGCGTTCTAATCTGAGTTATGTCCTGTGATTTCCTCCCTCACCCTGGAGGTGGCCTCAGGAAAGGAAAACTCTTGCATCTAGTTTATTGAATAAACTGGATTCAGCACAGAACAAGCAAAAAACACAACGGTTTTCCCTCCTGCCCCTGTCTCTTTGAACCCACTCTCTCCACTTGTT